>JAQZBX010047647.1:0-20412 GCA_029593785.1 Cabassous unicinctus
CTTACAATTTACTTTTCTTGTTCTTATTTTTAAAGTTTTTTTGTGTGGGGGCGGGGGGGGTGAGGGAGAAAAAAATAGTATTTTCTGCCATATTCTGAAAGTTAATTACAAGAATAATTACAGAACAGGCAAAGTAAATGATTATGTACAGTGAAATTTTAACAATTAAACATAACCTCAGATTTATAGAAAAGGATATGTTGGCTTTCTTGAGAAGGAAATGTAAGCAAAAGTTAGTTGAATACACCACAGTGGAATATTCTTCTTTAAAGTTACAAATGAATTATGAATTTAATGTACCATTAGTAAGAACAAATTTTTATTTTGTAGCATAACTGTCTAACTACCAACCCCTGAAGTTTAAGTTCTCTATTGCATTCCAATCCATGTCCTAAGGCAAGTTGTCTGATAAATTCTCCTCTAAAGATTTGGCTGGTCTTTGGTTCTCTACTGAATTTATTCCTGAAGCCCCCACTCCCCCCATACTCATTGATGTAAAACCTTTCTGTTGCAGGATTCTTTCTTTGATTCATATCTTTTTTTCAATGCACTGCACACAACCAGTTTGTATCAAGAGACACAGAGAAATGTCAGTATGTATTTTTTAAAGCGCCCTTTACTCTATCTTTATATCCATTTGGTTCAAAAGAGTACACATTTGTCTATGGAAAGTCTTAACTTCAAGAAAAGTTTGAAATTATAAATTCAACCTCGTAAGTTATGAATATGCAAAATGAGCCCTTTTGCAGAGGCAAGAGTTAAATATGAAGTACATCTTTGTCCCTACCTTTTTTTCTTATCATACTATCATAATTTACTATCCTCTCCCAACCCATTTCCTCCGCTTCTCTTTACCAAGCCTTAAACACTGAGTAACTGGCATAGATATGCAGAGATTAATTGAATGGAACAGACATTGACCTTCAGGAACTTAGCTTAAAAGACAGAATAATACATCAATTGATAGAAAATGAAACCCCAGATCTGTACCAACAACCAGGGAAGATTAATCATTGAGCTGAAAATTTTGGTTCATCTCATTCAGTATGGTCCATTTATATATTCATTTTTAATGTAAAAGTTCAAAATAGGACATAGCAACTTGAATTTTACTTTTTAGAGGTCATAAAGGTGATCTGGACAAAAATGAATTGTTAGGTTCTCATCCTCTGCTCATCATTCAAATATCAATGTTTTCCAGTTCTCATGTCCTTTCCCTTTTTCTATCACTTTATACAGTGGCTGCTACTTCTCAGCCTTCTTTGCAGGTCTTCCATTCCCTCCAAATCTCAAACTGTTTAAGTACCCAAGGGTCTTTGAACCTCTTCTCTTCTTCTCTTCCCCTTCCCATCTCTTCTCTCATTCATTAGTTGCTCTTACTCAGACTCATGATGTTAAATATCATCTACATACTGACAACTCATAGATTTATATCTCCAGTACTCACGTTTCCTATGAACTCAACTTGAGTATACAATTGCCTTGATCACACCACTTGCTTCTCAAATATACATCTGAAATATAATCTTTCATCAACTGAACTGTTTATTAACACCACTCCCAAAACAAAAACTCAAACAAATAAAACAAACAAACAAAAAACAAAACAAAACAAAAAAAAAACAAACAAACCCTGCTCTTTCCCAATTCACCAATTTGGACAAACCCCAAACTTTGATTTATGTCCCATACCCAACATCAATCAACCAATAAAAGCTTTGAAATGCATCCAGAATTTGTGAGACTTCATACCACTTCCACTGCAACTAGTCTGGCTCAAGCTCCCATCTTTTCTTGCCTGGCTATCTGGTTTGCTTGCTTTCTCCTTTTCTCTCCTTTCAATATATTTTGCACACAATAGCCAGAGTCATTCTTTTCAAACATAAATCATATCATGTCAATTTCCTTTTCAAAGACCTTCAAGGGCTTCCTACCTTAAATCTGTACATGAACTGGCCATCTCTCTGGCTGAATTTCATAGAACTCTCTTCCTTGCTCACTCTGCTCCAGACACATTGGTCCTCCTGCTAAACCTTATACAGGGAAAGAACACTCCCATCTCAGATTCACTGCACTTGCTGTTCCCTCTGCCTAGAATCCCAAGATCTTTGCAATAATGTTCCTAAGTCAGAGAGTTTTTCGGACCGACCTATATAAAAGAGCAATCTCTGTGACTCTGTCCCCTTAATCTACTTTATTTTTCTTTATACCAGTTATCACTAATTATAATATCTATTTGTTTATTGGCTGGCTCCCTAATGTAAAGCCCATGAAGGCAGAAACTTTACCATATATATCCAGTGCTCAGAATAATGCCTTGCATATAGTAGGTGCTTGATAAATATTTATCATATGAACAAATGAACAAATGACTGAATAAAAATACTCTGAATGATAGCACGGCATCATCTGTCATATAATACTAAGGTCTCCCAACTCCACTATCAACCTTTCCTCTAATATACAGATATTCAAATCTGTATTTTTAACTTGGAAAAAATGTTAGCACTTGGATGTCCCACAGAAATCACAAACTCAATTATGTCCAAAAGTGAAATTACCCTTATCTTCAAATCTTATACTTAACATGCAATTTTGATGAAGAATAATGGAACTCTCCCCTCTCAAAATATCTCTAGAGGTATGCTTGATTTGTACTTTTTCATAGACTTCCCCCAAATCCATTCCCAAATCCTGTGGATGATGCTTTCTAAGCATTTCTCATATTCATTCCCCTCCCATCACAACTACTACTGATTCACTTTAAGGTTTTATCTCTTGCATGGCCTATTGAAATAACCTAGTATCTGAATTCCCAATTTTTATTCTTAAGCTTCACTCTAGTCTTTTCTACTGTTGTAACTCTAGCTTTAGAAAATCCAGATTTGATTATGACATTCTCTATGATAAACTCTTCAATGGTTCATCTTTCTAAAACAGGATATAGAAGTTAAAAATTGGGGTGGGTTTGAGACTCCTACCCTTTTTGGTCTCCCTTCTTCCTCTCTCCCTAACTGTTATCCCTGAAGAGATTGCTTGGGTTCTGTGGGCTTTCCTTCTCACAGGTTTCCTGTGTTCCAGCTATTCCAAAGCAAGGGGAAACACATGCTCTTGCACGACCAGATCATAAGCTCTATGAAGACAAGGATCACGTCAATTATCTTCATCCATGTACCCCAGGACCTAGCTCACTGTACATCACAATTAGTAGGTGCTAACAAACATTTTTTAAATGAATGAATGGCCCTACAGTTCTGTACAGGATGATCCCTCTGTCAGGAAAAGCTTTTCTTCTTCCCACCCTTTCCCTCCTTTTGTTTATGTGTCAAACTCCTACTCGCCTTAAGGAATAAGTTTGAATTTTACCTGCTTTGCAAAGACTTTCTTGACCTTCCCAAGCAGAAAGAAGAATTTCTGCCTTGTGATTCCAAAGCTCATCCATTAGCTATAACATTTAAATTAATACTTTAATAAAATAAAATATGTCCCATTTTTAGTGTGTGTGCTTTTGAAGTGGGGAATATATACTATTTCTTCATTTTTAAAATTTCTAACACCAAGGACCATTTCTGGTATATAAAAGGTACTTGCTGTTTTGTTGGATGAATGCTGAATGCTACCCTTTGAACTTAGACAAAATGAATTATGTTACAATGGTCTCTGCGGCAGTCTTCTTGTTGTATACTCAATATTCATTGTTCCCGTCTTCCTTACTAACAGACACATGATTTTATTAGCAAAGGCAATGTGTCTTGGTGTAAACTTATTTCTCTGTCTCCCATAAAGTTAGCGGTGGCTATTTGACATAGTTCTCTAACAGATGAGATATCAGCAAAAGTCTGCTTGGGATGTCTGTGAAACTTTGCTTTCCTGATTAGGCATACTTTTGTCCTTTGAACTTCCCCCCTTTCCTTCTTGTATTGGGGGATTGTTCTTAGCTATTTTGTGATTATAAGGGACAACCAAGAGTATTCCAGAAACTTCAGCTATGACATCTTTCAGCCATTGGACCAATGCCAGCAAATCCTAACTTCCAGGCTTATTGGTTACATGTGAAAAATTAATTTCCTAGTTTGTTTGTTTCCATTTTTAACATCACTCTTACTTGCAAATGAAAACAATTCTTAATTGCTAAAAGTGTCCAGAAAATGGATAATAGTACAGTTCTGAGCTCCAGTCCAACCTTAACTTTTGGCCAAAATAAATTTCATCACACTATGTACACAATGGTAGAAATGCATCCAGGAAAATCACAGTTATGTGAAAAAATAAATAGTCATCATTGGAAGATACTTAGATTAACTCAAACTCCACTTGCTAAAATAGCTTTAAGGAGGATTTAATAGAGGATTAATAGAGGATTTTAGACTCCTAGCAAGAAATGAATCAAGTAGGAGTTATAGTAGATTTTCCATTTTGCCTAATTAGATATGTGGCTACTTAATATTGATGAAGTATTTGTTTTTTGTTTCTTTTAGGGGAGGTGGGTAAGAATCTCATTTCACAGGAATCCTTTATCTCCCAACAAATCAACTGATAGAGTTGCTTTATCTTCAGAGTGTATATATCTTCAGAAGCATTTACTTTTGGAGCTGGGAAGGGAGAGAATGTTAAGCATAGCATCATGAAATACATTATATTTTTATCTTTGGGTAATAAGTCCCTTCACAGTTTAATGGCTTAGCACAAAAAGGGAAACAAAAAAACCACCAAAACCATGAGATATTCTACAGAAATACAGAAACACCCAAACAAGCATACACACCCCAGCCCACAACAAACTTAGTTTATGGATTGAGTATCTCCTCAAAGCTTCTTATTCATTCATTGAGCTTATCGTCCATTGATGAATTCCTAGTGAGTGCCAGTTATAAAACACTGCATCAGTGCAATCAATTGATCTGGAATGATTGCTACAATTGAACTACTAACCTTTCCAGTTACTGCCTAATCCTGGAGTCCTAAGAACTTTGAAATCATAAAATATTTCAAACAATATTTTACAGATTAAGCTGCAATAAACATGAAATATTTTGTTGTTCTTGTTGCTGACATTCAAACTCTTCAAGATATCTGTCCCCATGCAAGTGTAAAAATATAAAAAAGGAAAATTATATTTTGATCATTAATGCATTTCAAGTGAAAATAATTCTTAAATAATTATTCAAAGAGGTTGTATAGAATTAACAAAAGTTGGTATTTCATAGGTAAGTTTTTTCATATTAACATTTTGGTATTACTAATACATATTAATTTCCTATTTCTTTGGCACATTTTTGTCTTGGTTTAAATGGTAGTGTACCTAAACAAGTAATATAAGATGATAGTATCATGATAATTTAAGAGTTATATTTTATGAAAAACTAAGGAGTCATTTTGTATCATTTTGGCAAGAATGATATTAACATGAAAGCAAAGCAAAACAAAAACAAATACAAAGACAGAAAACCCAGGTCAGGATAGCATAAGCTTGCCAGAGTTCATACAGCAATGTATGAGTAATTGATCCTGATTGCTTGACAGATTGCTCAATCACATTGATCATGTCTCCTTAGGGTGACTAAGCAAAGACCATCCTGATTTTCTTATCAACATACTTCATTCACTAAGCACATATTTAATGAGCATCTATTAAGTGCTACATGCTGTTCTAGATACTGATCTGAATGTATCAGCTTTTCTGTTTGTTTTTTATTTGTGAACAAAAATACCAGAGTGAAAAAGATTGTTGATTTTAAAGTGTTTCAAAGAATCGCAAATGGCAAACAGGATGTATAATACATATTCAGAAAACAGCATACTCATGGAACAGCAAGCAGCATGGGCTAGCTGGAGCAAAGGACAGGCATGTGGAACTATACGTATGGCCTATCAATACTCTACCAACTCCTCCCTAGCAGACATATCTTATCTACAGTATCATTCTTATCTGAAGAGAGATGAAACCTTAGAATTCTTCTGAACACAGTCCATTAACTGGAGGTATATATAACATAACATCTATTTGCCATCTATGACATAGTTAAACATGTAGAAATGGATGTTATAAAAAGAAGTATTAAGTTGGTAAGGGCTTTCTGGTCTTGTTCTGAAACCAGTTAGAGAGCATAGAAATTTTTACACTGATTTTTGAAAAGAAAGTAATTAGCTCAACTTCCCCTTTTACTTCTTTTAATCTCCAATAATGCTGAAATTATTTTAAAAATTTGATAGGTAAATATGCATATAAAAGTAAATCTCTCTGTACTGAAATCATTGAAAAGAATGGATTCTAAGAATCACAGACATTAATGAAAAGCCTGACATTTTAAAGGTAATTCAGTTTCATTAATTTCAAGTACATATAGCAACTTGAACAATTAAGCTAAGTGTTGCCAAGTAGAAGTCCCGCTGACCTGCCTTAATTAACAGAAAATAATAATTTGTAATTAGCACATTATTTATATGGGACTAAGTGCTCCTACATGAGTTCAAGTGTTTGAAAACAATTTGATTCCTTAAATCCTTCCCCCCTATAATCTTGATTTAATGAGTAATTTGCTCAATTAATCTGAGGTTTTATTATATAAATTAGTGAGACTTTATTCCAAATAGAAAAAGGGAGACAAAGGAAGATAGAGAATTGAGAGGTCAGAACTGTGTTTAAAGACATTCCTATATGAACAGCAAACTGCATAATTTGAAGTAAGTAACCAACTAATAGTTAAGATAAATCAGTTAATTTGTAATTAAAAGCAGTCAAGCTAATTGTCTGATCTACAGACAAATTTTGAGTTCAGCTTGTTCTAGTGAGAAAAAAAAAAAAACCTAAAGTGAAGCAGAGTGAGGTCTTAAACATTTTTTTATCCAAAACCACATGCTTTTAAATGAGTTAATTTCTGTCTACCTGATAGGAAAAAGAAAGGATCACAAAAAGGTTATGATTATATACACATGTACACAAGATTCTAAATATCTGGATGAAGCCTGAAAAATTTAGCCATATAATGTATATATGGAAAATATCTATTTGCATAAATTGTTTAGTTTTCATCTAGATGCTTATGATGTTGACACAACCTTGTTCTCTGTGCAACTCTTTTGGGTGAATACTGATGCAACCTTTTCTCAAATATTTTATAGGTAAACTGTAAATTTAAAAACATAAAATGTATTACAAATATTTTATATAACTTCAGTGGTTTTTGCTTAAAAATAGTGAGTAAAATATAGTGGAATAATTTCTGATATCAACTTGGAAGGACAGAATTAACTATTGTTATGGCTAGATGTGGTATATCAGCCTTTTCCTGTATAAATGTTGCTGGGAGCATAATCTGCTTAAAATAGGTGAAAAGGAAAGATATTATCACCATGGTTCAATGTTCTTTTGAGAAATTTGAATGAACGAAACTAATAATTTTGTAAGGTAAATAGAACAAATGGATAAAAGAAGCAAAATTAAGGATTCTGAATAATTGCTTCAAGAATAATCAATAAATACTTAATGGTAGAGTATAAATGATGAGATTAAGGAAAACAAATTGGAAAAATACAGAAATGGAATTGATTTTATAGATATAGTAAAAAAAAGAACAACCCTAATTCTGCTGCTTTAAATTTACCCATTGTGTGAAAATTTATCAAAATATACATTTTCAAGAAGTATATACTTACTTTCAAAAGCCTTTTCCAATATTTTATGTTCATGTACTCCTAGCTATCACATTCAGGATTTGGATTTTCATAAATTGTGTTCTGTATCAATTTGTCTTTATCCTTGATATGGTATAGATATAAGGTCTTTTTTCAATGGACACTATTATTTATGCCTACAAACCTAAAAAAGATAAAATTTATTTGTATTTTTCTACTAGACTGAGAAGTAGCAATATTTTATTAAGGAGCAAACAGGGTCAGAAAAAGACATAGCTTATTTATTAATGAGGTATAACCAGAAGAGTAAAATAATGTGAAAGTTTATAACGAGGTCCAGGAGATTGGGGGCAGAAAAGTAAACAACTTTACTAAGTATATAAAAGGTGAATTAATTTAGTTTAAAAACAGAATTCAAACAAAAGAAATTATATTAAAATCCACACTTAATATAAAATTAGAGATAAAAAAGTAACCTTGTTTTTGATAGTGTATGATATCCAAAACTAGGCTATTTTTAGTTCTTTTTACATCTAGATATATTATGTTATAGATTATGTACATAGCCCTAGAATCAGGATCATTGACCTTGAATTTATGTCATTAGTGTGGTTTACCCATTTTCAAACTTAGATAAGTTTGGTCTATTCTGAGTATCTGCGTTTCCACAAATTTTCAGATGACAATACAATTTCAAAAATTAAGAAAACCTTTAAGATAAACAGATGCCCCCAAGTTAACTTATTTTGAAAATTAAATGAAGGTACTGGTCTAGCATATCAAATTTACTGTTACTTGAACATATACAAAAAAAAATTACTGATTGAAAAATGTATAAAATTAACCAACTGACCCAGGATACACTTTTGCTTCAAGTAGAAACTGATACAATAAACTTCACAGAAAGGATAAAGTAAAACAAAAAAAGCACAATGGTCTTTCTGTGTGCTACTTTCGGCTGTGCCATGCCTGAGCAGAGGAAAAGAGTTTCACTCCTGTTGTTTATTGATTTTCTAGATTAAGAATCCCACTGAGAGAATTGTAACAGACAACCATAAAATTATTTTTGGTGTGCTTATTTGCCTTTCCCTTGCATCTATTTGGCCTGTGCCTGTAGACAATTATGCGTTCTAGCCTAGACTCAGGTGCTAATAATGAAGGACAAATAGAATCATATGTGTAAACTTCCCCTTCTGATGAAAATTTATATTAACTTTCTGCCACTGTAAACAGAACTGCATAGCTCAGCGTCCCTGATGAATTGGTGATGAATTCAGTCATTTATATCCCAGGAATCTGTGCATTTATGGGAAAAGATGAAAACCGTCTGTATTGTGTAACCTTGCACTTTTTGAGTAAGAAAAAGAAAACAGCCGCCTGTTTAGTTCATCACTTAAAGTGTGTAAATTTCAGCTCAAATACCAGATTTCTGCATGATTCTGTCAGTCTCCACTTTGGGGATGTGTGCCAATATAAACAAGCCAAATAGTGAAGAGTACCATGTTATCGCTACAACTGTGAACTTATACACTTTTAGCCCTCCATAAAAATTGTTATGAATATCTTTACAATACAACAGAATCTTTGTTATATACTGAATCTGGGCAGTTTGACAGTTTGGCAGCTCCGTTGGAGAACAAAGTAATTTGGGATAGATAAGAACACGGCTGGTCTTTTTCTGAGTAAAAACATTCCAACCTATTTTAAAAATATTTCCCAAACACTGTCAGATTTCTTTTTTAACCAAAATTTTCAAAGGTAGGCTAAATTAAAGAAAGCAAAGATATGGAATATTGATAAAGGCACAGAATCTTTTATACATATATTACTTTTAAAAATATGTGAAACAAATATATATGAAGTATATTGTATGACAAAGAATCAAAATATTCACATTTTACAGATTTTTTTTTCTAAATACTTTGGTTTTTGTCTTCCTAGTATAAACATTTGGTTGAATGCAGTTTTAAAAGCCCACAATCTGGAGGTATACTGATGGCCTGGAAAACAAAACAAAGCAAAGCAAAAAACATAAGCCTCAATCCACAGATCCTAAGAGTCCATTAGACATTTGGGAAGTCCAAGTTAAAGACAAGAAATGGCTGCAAAGTCTTGTTTTCATTTTTGTATTAACATTAAATATTTATGTACATGTAGATTTCTTTCACTCTAAGACTGTTAGATAAATGTATATTATGAAATAAATTAGGGAATTTTATCAAAATCTTGTCATTTTCTTACAATATTTTTAGTACCTTAGTTGACTTTTAAAAGAGTGATTAAGAATTTCACTCTGTTTCAACCACACAAGGAAAATAAAGATTGCTTATTACTAAAGTCTGGAAAATATACCTGAGATAAAGTATATTTTGTTTTTACTTTAACACTTAAATGTAACTGGGTATATGATTTGTATTTGAAAAGAAAATCTTTTAAGTCCATGTTTCATGGTTACAAGATTGCACAACTTTTCAGGATACACTATATCTCAAAGTTGTCTGTGGCTGTTCCTATCACCTCATATGCATGACCTTTTAGTAAGCTGAAGAAGATACAGTTATCTTCTTTTCTGACATGCAACATCTATCAATCAACATGTTTTCATGTAATTTATTCAAGGCAAATAGCAGCTCCTAAGGCTAGTGAACTGCAGCACTATCCCAGTGACTTTGATTAAGAAATGATGTGCACGGCTTAGGTGTGAAATGGAAAATGCAGAGGAGTATTGATAAAGATGTATCAAAAACAATAAAATGGAACCAAAGGACAAAATGAATATCTGAAGACATATATAGGCTCAGCATAACTAACCTTGATAACCTTGCTTAAAATCTATTCTAATAAATTGGGAGGATGTATAATTTGATGAACTTCTAATGATACCAATTTGGTTTACCTTTAGTGTCTGAGGCAACGCATCTGCAGTTTTGTTGGGTTAATTCACATTTTTCTCATTGAATCAAGAACGTAAATTAAGACAAAATGATTCTTTTTCAATTTCATGCTGAAGTAGCTCAACTTAGTGAATGTAATTTCTCTTAACAAGAAAAATTTATCACTGTACAGCTCACTCAGTTACTTCTTCTACTGAGTTGCTATATGCATTTATGGAATTGAATGGATAAAAAGATTGATAAATGTGGTAAAAGAATAGGCCTTTCCTCAAGAAAAGATAGGCACAATTATATGACTTAATTCTTCATCTTTATTCCTGCTTATACCATCTCTACAATAATTGCACTATCATATAATGCAATTAATTTTTATGTGAAAAGATGCTTTATTGTTTGTTTGACTTTTGGTATTATAGCAAAAGCTCTAAACAAGGAGTAGAGGAGTTTGTGTTCTAGTCCTGGTATTACTACTAAATAGCTGTCTACCTTTAGCAAATAGCGTCTGAGGCCTAACTACTTCACTTTATCTCTCAATCTCTTGTAACCTCTAAAGCTCTGTGAATCTGCATGCTCAATGCTGTTGGCAATGGTATTTCTTAAAAGAAAAATATTTTTAATGTAAAGAATATAGAAAATAAATTATAAATGATGACTACATAAACTAAAAAGAATGGGGTGTATGCACATACATACATGCATACACATATATTATAATGAATATAATATTTTAAAGTAAATATATATAATTTTCAATAGTGGTAAAGACTTCAGGTCCCATAATGCAATAAGAACACTTAGACATCTAGGTTAGGCAAACTTAATTCTCACCCTGGTTCTACCATTAATTAGCGACAGTGCCCATTAACAAATCCTTGAATCACTCTAAGCTTCAGTTTCTTCTTTTGACAAGACACTGTCTAAAACTCTAAATTCTTGATTCTACTTTATTCATTAAAAACCGCATTGATCCTTTTTTAACTCTGCTATTTCTTGGCAAAATCTTGTACAGCTTACTGTCTTCTATATGCACAGGATTTTGAATGTTATATTTTAATTAAACAATTTTTCAATTTGTCTTTATCTTTCTTTTTTTTTTTCAGGAGGTACTGGGTATTGTACCCAAGACCTCATACATGGGAAGCAGGTGCTCAACCACTGAGCTACATTCACTCCCTTAATCTGTCTTTTAAAAGGGACTTTTTATAAATGACTGCTATATTTCACAAAATAAGAAGGTATGTTAAAAGTGCAAAAGAAAAAGTGTCAAGAGAAAAAGTTTTGGAAAACAAAACAGAGCAAAGTACACCATTAAGTGTTATACATTTACTAGAGGTTAGCTACATATTTAATGCTAAAATTTCTAGCAGCTAATATGAAAAAAGAATCATAATCAATTACAAGGTTCATTGTATAAGACGAAAAGAAATAAGTTGTTCAAAAACAGAACTATTCTTGACAGTCATTTGAGTTATATGCTCTCCTATGGAAACTTAGGCAGTGAACATTGGTGAAGTTACTAAGCAATATCTCCTACAATATCCTTAGTTTAATTAAGTAGTAAATTGAATAGGGGCTTTACAAATCATGTTCTTAAATATAGGCTACTGATATCAAGCTATTTTATAAGAAGCCAGTATAATGGTGATTGAACCATGAGGCTATAGTTAATCATTTCCTCTTTTCCACTACTTATATTGCACTTAATCAGACTATATTGTAAATTTTTCCATATATATTTTACTTATTAGATCATTAGCTTCATGAACAAGTCTGCATATTCCTTTGTATCTCCAGTGCCTGGAATAGGGGATCAATAAATATTTACTGATGTGATCTAAACAAGAGGTACAAATGTTGTTAAGTGGATTAAGTTCAAATCCTTATGGAATTCTTCTAAGGATAGAAACAAAACATAGTAAATTATGCTTGTGCACCGCCTGATGGTTATTTTAAAATGTATAAAAATAAATTACATTTGTAGCCATTTTTCCTCATTACTAAATACAAAACTAAGTGATACCAAATTCAAGAAGGAAAACCCCTATAATAATTTAATAATGGATTCTGTGAGATTGTAATAAAGATTTATAATGAATCATTAAATAAAGCAAAGAAAAAAATATCAACAGATTTTGAATTGATAATAGGAGGTGTTTTAGAGAAGAAAGCACTGGGCTTGGAGACAAACAGACTAAGGTTCAAGTTGATTTGTAGCCATTCAATCTCAGTGGCCCTTATGGTACAGCACTGACCCTACTTATTTTAATTTCATCATCTACAAATAGAGAAAATAGTATTGCCCACATCTTATTTCAAAGGATCATTGTGAGAAAAAATGAGATAATATAATTGTCATTTGAATACTACATAATTGTTTCATTATTTTAAAAAGGAAAATAAAATTTAAAGCACATGGTCCTGAGCAAAATATATTAATTCTTCTTTGCCGCTACTAGGAAACCATTCAATTACAACTTTTAAAAGCCACCTTTGTATATTTTCTTAAATACCAGTATTCATCCTTAACACTTTTAAAAATAATTTTCTGTAATCTTAGAATAAAATACAAATGCAATTGGAAAAAATGAAAGCTGTTATTGAGAACATAAAATAATTTAGCAACATTCTGCTACCATGAAGATGTAACTATTCTAGTTATACCATCATCAATAGATATTTATTTTGTGCATTCTGAAATGTATCTATTTATCCACTTTGGACTCATAGTCTGGATAAGCCATTTCCTTTTTCTACTAGATTATATGCAAAATTCTACTAGATTATAAATTCTTGAGGTTGGTATTGCTACACGACTTTGAATAACTTTGTACTACCACAGTATATACATGAATATTATGTGTAAAATTGAGTGTTGTGAGGAAATTAAATGAACAAATATTTAATGAATCCATTCAGTGAGACTGCATATTTTAGGACATTAAAATAGTTTAAAACACAGTTCGAAAATTTCAAGAAACTTAAAATTTAGGTTAAATAAAACTATATATACACTTAAACAGTTAAACAGCAATTAAACAAATAAATATCAGTATGAAAAGCAGGGGTATGACTATAAGACCATTTAATAAGAGAGTTCTTTTAACTCACCAATTTCTGGCCCTTACATCATTCTATGCGCTTGCTGAAGTTGTATATAGGAACTAGGCCAATGTATAACAAATTGGATAATTTCTTAGATATTAAATCTTCTAAATTAACTAGTAACTATTGATCATTATATTTTGTTAATTGCTAAGATCAAAGTTTCCAAAATATTAACTATTTTTCCTCTCTATCTTTTTGTGACTTTTACCCATAAATACAGTACTTTTTAAAATGAGATAGAAGTGACAGTGCACAGGTAAAGAGATGGAAGTGACATATAATGCATTGTATTGGGAGAATGAAGACAGATAATGCCAACAGTCAAAGGGGTTAAATGGTCTACTTTGAGAATTTCATCATTAGAAGTTCAACTTAAGTTTAATCACTTTTTAAGCTTTTTAAATTGAAGTTTAACATGTGCATCCATAAACAATGAGTGTATAGTATAAGTTGTGAACTTATAAAACAAACATGCATGCCATCATACAGGGCTCCCATACATTACCCCACCACCAACACCTTGCACTGTTGTGAAACAATTGTTACAAACTATGAAAGAACATCGTCAAAACATTACTACTAACTATAGTCAATTTTTTGTGTATAAATTCTTAAAAATTGGGAGAAATAAATTGAGGTATATACAGTTGATATTCTCCCCTGAAACAGAAAAAAGCTTAGTGTGATATTAGTAGTAGATGCTGTCACATTTATAGTTCTTTGTGAAAAACAGAAGTTATTTCTTTCCTTTTATGATTATAAAAATACCTTAATATAATTATTTTGATTTTCCAAAGTAATAGCTATTGATGGGGCAATAGTCATATTATATGGGGATGAATATAAGATTATTTTTAAAAATAAATTAATAAATGCTTATTTATTTTGTTAAATGATTTCACTGTTTTAGTATTCAATCCTATTAACACACTTTTATGCTAAATGAAGCACCCTGCCAGAAAAGCACATAAGATTTGGTCTATCCAAACAGAGTTTCTAAACCTGGTCTTGATGTTTGGTTAACTGAAGTTAAAAAATACATATTTTTAGCGAATATTCTATTTTATTTTAACAAACAAAAAGAATATTTACTATCTAATAAATACAGTATTTATCCCAAGTCCCAAATAACTGATTAAGTTAAGTAAAAGCTATCACTAAATAGAAAATTTTAAAATGTATCAAAGTTGCTGAAAGTCTATGCTAATAAAACAAAAAATTCTTTGTCTGAGAAAAAAACAAATATAGCAGTTACTATGACACTTGAAATTCTTCTGAAAACAACACCTATTAGTGGAAACAGTGCTTTAATGAAAATATTGTATGTGGTATTTTTGTAGGCTCTTACAATGAAGCATATTTGGGACTAGCCTGGGATTTGAGGGCTGTAGGGGATATACAAGCATCTGGACCCACATGCTGACCTGGAGACCACCAATACATTCTGTTGCACATCAAGTTTTAACTTTGATCAAGTATTCATAAGAGCTTCAGGCTTGTTAGATTTTACCGTTTGTATATGTGGTAAGGGCTAAAATAAGAAATGAAAACTTTCATGTCTTTTCAGTAAGTAGATATGATGAGATAGCTGTGGCTGATTGTGTATGTAATGCTACATTCTCACAAAAAACTCCATGAGAACAGTGAACGTTACAACATTAGCATAAAACAAGCCGCCTGTCATTATTAGACTGAGAGGGTGAATGCTACAAAAATGTAAACAGTGAAAACTAAAGAAAAAAAAACTTGATTGAGCTTTTGTTTTCTGGCAGAACTAAACATAACTCTAAACATAACTCTAGTCGTCGTTTTATAGAAATACAGAAACATGCCTGTCAGATTTTCAACTAGTTTGTTTCATATAAATTGAGATAGAGATAAATTTCCATGGTATAAATTTTTAACAGCAAATGTTAGATCAAATTTAAGTTTTGAAAATACTCCAGAATTTGCAACATTTTAAATTTCATATAAATAAGTCTGACTGAGGAGCAAAGATATCTCCCATTGTATTTAAAAAAATATATTTTCTGGTAGTCTTTTTTTTTTTTAAGGAGGTACCAGGGATTGAACCCAGGACCTCATACATACAAAGCAGGTGCACAACCACTGAGCTACATCTGCTCCCCTCTCCCAATGTATTTTTATATTCCTGATACTCTGTAAAAGATGGATTTTTGTTATCAATTTCATTCCAGAGATTACTAGTGATCTGAAAAAAAACCTGATGCAAAGTATTTTGGTTTTCAAAGTGTATTCCATAGTTTCTTGAATGCTGGCAAAGGATAAAAAAAGAAATATTGCTCCAATATTATCATAGTCTGAACTTAAAGCATATAAAATTGTGGTGTACTGAATTGCAACTTAGGGGTAATTTCAAAGCAATTTCTTTTCAAATTGTTTTATGGACACTCTAAGTATACAATTCTTTGATTTTTTTTTTCTAAATGGAATACTGCTTTGTATTACATTGCGCAAAATTCCACTTAAACTTGACTTAGTTCTTGTAACCTTAAAGTGATAAAAACATGCATATCTATAGGCATTTTAAAATTTTAATAAGGATTTCTAAGCAATGTTCTAAAAATAATTTTCTACTATTTTAGAATTATATTACTCTAAAATCCCAATTCTGTCACCATATATATAAGAAGAACTGGTAACAGAATTATAGAACAGTTTTCTTTGAAGCAAAGGCAAATCATAACCTTTGATTCTAATAACCTAATTTCTTCTCATGGTAACATCCTCTCAGCAAAGTCAATTTCTTATGATCCCATTCCCGAACAAAAAGAACAAAAGACCAAAAAAAAAAGTCCAAGCTTTCCCAAAGTCTCTCCAGGTCACAGAACGCATCCACAGGGTAGAGGGGCACTAATCCATTTTTAAGGTCTACATTCTGCTTGCATACAACTTTCTCCGTTTCCTCTGGTAAATCCAGTTTTCATTTTTAACCACCACTTGCTGAATTTCCAAGCTAGAACTGAGAGTTTATTATCTATGCCTGCTTCTGGGCTTGGGGTAGGAGAAAAGCACAATATTTATGTATCTTTTTTCTCCCCACTAGTCTCACTCTTGACCTTAATGGTTTCCAGCTCTAAAAAGGGAAGGAGAGTAGGGAATCATGCAAGTATAAGAGGGGCAAGACTAGATAAAGAGGTAGAAAATGTAGGACAATGGAATTAAAGGGTCTAATTAAAAATAAATAAGACAAATTTCACACTACCCATGGCTAACTCACATCCCGATTCAGTTAGGTGTGACTAGAATATCTACAAACTGTAACCAAATTCTTATTTTATTTCCAATTGGTTTTAAGTAAATAGCCATGATTATCATTTGTTTTCTGATAAACGATTTCTATAAAGTGTGTGAATATGATCATCCCTCAATTATTTTTGAAGAAAATTAAAAAGGAATTATTTTTTTTCTTAAAAAAATTAACCTTAATTGAAAGAAAAGATACACTTAAAAGTTGTGGTGTTCGAATAGCTGTGTATAAAGCAGAGATAGCTTTACAACTCTAAGTTTTCAACTTCTAAAAACAAGATTGATTATCATTTGGAGAGTGCCTAAAATATCACTGACAAAATGATTTGAGACAGTTATTACATCTGTTTTTGCAGGTGGAGTAACCTAATAAAATCTTAGCACACAGTGGCTTTTATTCTTTATTTTTTTTTCTATCAATCCTTCAAAAGTGTTCATATTTCACAGTATTGTTTTCTTAAGCCTCCAAGTTTGTGAGCTCATTAACAGCAAGCATAGTGGGCCTTCTAGAAATTACTTGGTAATATAACTTTGGAAGCTAAAAAGTGGTTCTTAAAGAGTTTAATGAATACATAGAATTTAAATGCTAGGTAGTTCAAGAAATCCTTGAGTTTTGCAATGAATCCTCTTAATTTCATTGAAAGCTAGATCACAGATTGAGCTTAAGCCTCAGATTCCATCTTATCATTAAATTAATAAATTGGGGTAAATGTTTTTGTTTGTTTTTAACTTTTAACATAGCCATGACCTGACCATTTTCTCATTGACAGATGCAGTTTCCAGAGAGCAAAACCAAGCCTGGAGATTAATGCTCTGAATAAAGCTGAAAGTAAAGTATGCATGACACATATACCTCGTTCCAATCCCGTGGTCTATAAAAATCATATAACCTCCAAAATCCTGAGTTTTAAAGAATTAAATTTGTACATATGAAGGGTCATTTTCTTTTATATGGATTATTTACGCTGGTTAGAGTACACCAACAGAAAGTACATATGGCCTGTCTTTGTGTTACCTCCAGAAAAACATGTTCTTAATCCATCCTATCGTAGATAGGATGTTTTTTGATGAGGTTGCTTCAGATAAGGTATGACCCAGCCCAATCAGGATGTGTCTTAAAACCTGTTATTAGAATCCTTTAAAAGAAGAATGAGGGACGCGGGTGTGGCTCAATCAATAGAGCTCCCGTTTACCATATGGGAGGCCCCGGGTTCACTTCCCGGGGCCTCCTTGTGAGGGCAGGCTGGCCCGCATGGTGTTGTGGGCTGATGCAGCAAGACCTCACAGCAAGGGGGAGATAAGCAGACACAGAAAAAACACACAGCAAATGGACACAGCAAACACAAGCAGCAAGGGGGGGATAAATAAATAAATAAATAAATCTTTAAAAAAGAAGAAGAATGAAATTCAGACCTGTAGAGAGAAAGCCAGGAGGGAGCAGACAGTTGAAAGTCAACGGAACCAGGAAGAGAAGAGAAAAGCCAGGAGAGGCTACCGTGTACAATGCCATGTGACAGAAAAGGCAAGGACTAAGGACCAAGGATCACAGCAGCCAGCCCCAAAATGCTACAGTCTTCTGGAAAAAGCTTTACCTTGATGACGTCAGGATGTTGGACTTCCCTAGCCTCAAAACCATGAGCCATCAGGTTCCCAATATTTAAGCTAACTCATTGCATGGTATTTGTTTTTGCAGCCAGGAAGCCAAAACACCGCCTTCCGTTGACACTTTCTATAAAATGTACGTAATTCAAAACATGTTTTGATTATTGACTCTGCATTGTATTCTCATGAGGAAGCCCATACTTGTTACTTGCATCTTCATATGAGCTAATTGAGTAATAGGATACCAAAGTCACTTGTAAAAGCAGAATTCTAACACACATTCTGAGGCTCAAACTTTTGCCAGGCCCTCTTATCAACACCCAGGTATTAAGCAGGTGCTGTACTACTCTATAAGGAAATACTTAAGAGAGCTAAATTGAATAATCTGTATTTGTGTTAAATATCACACTATGGTACAAGATTTTATTTTTAACAGATCAGAAGATGTATGGTAAAAATTTTTTCCAGTATTTTTAATAAAATAAATGTCTTTCTTTTTTAAAAAAGAAAATTCTAACATAATTAATGATATTTTGCCATATTTATTTGTCAAATGTGATTTAAAATTTTTTTACACATTAAATGAACAAATGTGATTTACTAATAAAGCAAGAGTCTGGGAAAAATGAGCTAAAAATCAAATGGCTGTCAATGGGGAGTCCATTTAATGATGGACTACTATTTTGCAGTAGCCTGAAATCTGAAATTTAGTAAGTACTTACTTTCCTGTCTATTTTCATCATTATATTCACAAGCCCTCCGAATAACCAAAATAATATGTATTAAAACACATTTTAACATTTGACTCCAAAAATTGCATTAGGAAACTCTAAGAGAAAGTTAGATAGGGCAAAAAAGCTAATATTGTTGGAGAAAACTTTTCTTTATTAAGATGATACTCTAATGTCCCTTCCGTGATAAAACTCTTCATTCACTATTTTCAGGAAATTTTTTCTCTCCATAAACTGTAGTCCTATTGCACTTTGCTCCTAAGTCTGAGATAGCATTTACTACACTGTGTGACAATTTATACATCTATTTCTCTTATTCAGCTACTAGACTATGAGCTCCTTTAGGGAAGGGACTATCAGCCCATTCAACAAGTATTTATTGAGCATCTTTTATGTGCTGAAAATGGTTTGAAGTGCTGGGATATAGCTATGAGCAAAATAGCAGTGCCTCTCGTGTCAGATATAGCATACAAACTATAAATATAGTACTACTGGTGGTAGTGATAGTAGACAATACTACTACTACTGACAAAAAAACACCATTTTTTAGTTGTGCTAGAGAGTATACAGTGGTTACATAATCATAACAGATTAGAAATATGTTTTATTTATATATGCATGTGTAATAAATAGGTACTTACTATAGATTGGACCATGTAAAATTGTTATCCAACTGTTTTAGACCTACAAAATGGCAGTTTCATGTGATTTGGCTTAATAAATGTCAAATATGTGCTTATTGCTTTATACATGACAAAAGCAGTAGTAGTGATAGTAGCAGCGCAGCTACCAAGTTGTAGTAGTAGCAGTGGTAGCAATAGTAGCAGCAGCAGCAGCAGCAGCAGCAGCAGCAGCAGCAGTAGTAGTAGTAGTAGTAGTAGTGACTCTGTTTTAGAGTTGAGGAAACTGAGTTTTGGGGAGTTTAGTGCAATGATTAAGATCATTGCAACTGAAGTTACACCATCAGGTCTGTATTACAGCTCCACCACTTATTAGCTGTGTGATCTTGGGCAATTTATTTAAACATCTAATATCAGTACACTTTCTATAAACTGGAAACAATAAAGTATTCATCTTAAGCATTTTTATGAGGATTAAATAAGCCAGCAAGGTGCTTAGAAAAGTACCAGGAACATAGTAAGTGCTCAGTAAGTATCAGATATTCTCTTCCTCTT
>JAQZBX010047648.1:0-13431 GCA_029593785.1 Cabassous unicinctus
ACACTTATTGAAGGATATGAATAAAATCAAACCTTTGAATTTGCTCAACAAATTATTACTTAATCTAGGGTGGTGGTAATTTTTTTTTAAGGCTGTAGGCACTATTAAGAATGACAACACAAGCAGCTTTCATTTATGACCACTTTGAGTGCACTTGACATGAATACTTTCCTAGCACTTGACATTTATTGTCTCATTTAATTCTCTCAGCAGTTCTTTTAGATTATTCCCATTTTTAAAATGCAGAAATACAGGTACAGACAGATTAAATATCTTCCAAAAAATGTCATACAGAAGGTGGCAGTGATGGAATTCAAAACCCAAACCATTTAAAGCCAGGTATGACAGTATGAAGTTATTTTATGAATTCCCAAAAGAAAAAGATTATGTTCTTAAACTAATCCATTCCTGTGAGTGTGGGTCCCTTGTGATTGGACTATGTGAGTGAGGCATGTCTCAGGTTGGGTCTCTGCCCTCTTACTGGAGCTTTATATAAATGGAAACACAGAGAGACAAAGAAAAGAAGCCGCCATTTTTGACCGACATGTGAGAGAGGACTTGAGGATTCCTAGCAGCCAAAACCTAAACGCAAAGCCCCCAAGAGGCTGGGACCACAGAGCAGCTCAAGGCTGAAGAGATGAGCCAAATGAGCCATACGCCTGATCACCGACAGCCTCTGGGAGTCAGTGAGCCAGAAGGGAAGGGTAGGAACCTCCACAGATATTGGTTGCCATGTGGTACGATGCCAGGATCACCAGTAGCTGACTTTGGTGAGAAAGTATCCCTGCTGATGCCCTGAACTGGACATTTCATGGCCTCAGAACTAAGCTTTTACACCAAATAAAATTCCCAATATAAGCAAACTAAGACACCAGGAAACAAAAACATACATTATGATGGAATGTTAAAGATTTGCTAAAAGTTAAGAAAATGAACTTACTTCAAATAAAAGTCTATAATAACGTCATTTAAAAATTCTCCTTCATTGAGACAGTGCAGATCCTCATTAGTAACAGAGATGCCTCCCTTAGCTGGAGGTGGTGGGTATACTATTAATCTGTAATAAAATCAGCAAGCAATATATATATATATATATATGAAAAGTTTAAAAATAGAGAAAGAATTTTAAGAGCATTGCAAATGTATAGGAATTCTCTCACTTTTCTACAGGCCCAATGAAGATGGTGTGGCTTTCTCCAGTTTCTTCCTCTTCATCAAAAAACTGAAATTCTTGTTTGTTTCGAAGTTGTATTTTAGATTCAAAAGACACCTGCTAATGGAAATTAAATTCACAAAATCAAATGAGAAAATCTTCAACGAAAAAAGCACATAGGCAAGAATGCTTGATTTTTAACAATCAAAAAATAAGAAACAGGCAAAACACAGGGACCACTTTCTATTTACAGGGATATTCTCCTGATTTATGCATCTTGTCTAAGATCTCTACTATCCATATTAAATTAGATTATATTTAAAGTCCAAAAAACAGATACAGTGGTTTTTCCTGATAGCAGTGGAGGCCAAACTAAGGCTGATGGCTAGGCTGTCTAGTGGATCTGAGAACAGAGGGTCATCAGGGCACATAGTCCAGGGAGATTCAGGTCTCCACCTAGCTAAATGAAAGAAAAGGCCTTCAGAGGAAAAAGCCTTCCATTGAAATCTGAACCCACCCCAGCTGTCTTTATGGCTCCAGCCTGCTCTTTTCTTCCTCTGGCATTACCCCCTGTAGCCAACTCTGAAAAAGAAATAATAGTTCCTTCCTTCCTTTGTTTTCTTTCCCAACCCACTGTGTGAGTAGCTCTTCTCTGGTCTGAGCTTATTGAATTTCATCAAGACTGTGCTTTGGATACTAATATTTCCAAGTTTGTAGCCAAGTTGAGAGATTAAGTGTTTCCAATAAATTAAGTCAGCAAATTTCAGTAGCTAAGGTAGGTGACAAATTTAGAGCATTTAAGTTTTAGTTGTACTAAATATACTATGTCTTACAGTAGTTGTATTGCCTTTGATTAAGGTAACGTTAGTGTTACCTAACTATATGAAAAGCTATTCTAGAATTAGATACATATAGTATGTTGACAACCAAGATCCCATGGTATGTATTCTTCATTTCTCAAATTTTCACATTACTTATATATGAATAATAGATCAGAGACAAAAATTCATTAAATCAAGTTGTACTGGAGTCAATGACATCACTGGGAACAACTAGCAAACCTAAGACACAGGGTAACTGTTCATCTGAATGTTAGCAGTGTATATAGATGTGTATGTTGGAAATGAGGAGAAAATGAAAAACGGATGAGAGAAAAACAAAGAGATAAAAAATGAAGACAAGAATAAAGTGTGGAGAGGAACTACAAACAAAATGCTCCAGAGATCTGTATCAAATACTGTTGGCGTCAAAAGTTACCTACCCACGCTTAATGTTTTGACAAAAGATAGCTTACAAATCACATATAAAGGCAAATAATTCTGAAATCTGACTCAGAAATGAGCAATAGTATAATGAAAGATATTTCCCTTTAAAGCTACTCATTACTTAAAATTATAAAAATTTTAAAACATAATTACATTTTTAATTTTTTCTTTTTGCACACAACTTCCTTTGATGCTCTCTTCATAGGTTCTTGTACAGGCAACAAGTCTGCTATTGGCTTCTTCAAAGGGAATTTTCGCAAAAAAATTGGAAACATTGTTTTTCATACCAATGTCAGTAATGATACTTTCAAATACCATATTTGCCTGAGGATCGAGGCCAGTTTGAAAAATTAAGATAATATATTGTTCTTCCAGATCTGAAAAGAAATAAATATAAGTCTAAAATAACAAAATATATAGACAGACATTAGAAAAAGAGTAACCCACTAGTTATTTCCAAGAATATCACCATAAATCCATAATTGTCCAAAACAATATTTGGCATATAGTGGATAAAATATAAACACTGGATTAAAGACCAGTGACAGTGTTAACTGACACTGCCCTCTTGAGAAAGGACCAAAACATACTGGTTTAGCAGCAGATCAGAAGCAAATCTATTCATGGATATAACTAATTTACTTTATCTAATAGGATCCACATTTATTTATAGTTTTAAATATACACCCGCTAACAATTTTTTGTCAAACACAAATAAGAATTTACATAGCAAACTAGTAGTATCTAGAGATTTTTAACTGCAAAAACTAATGTGCCAACTCTTACACCTTCAATAGTAGCTAACATTTACTCATTGAGTTGAAGCAACAATTATAAATCTGCATTACTGTTGAAAGTACTTTACAACCAGTCATGCTATGCCATCAATGTTAGAAGTGTAGAGATGTGGAGAACCACATCTATTTAATACAGAGGATGCAGACCCTTTCTATGAACTTTAAAAATTCCTATTCAGGCCAAGTTTCAAGGATTCTAGATTTAGATCAGGGGTTCTTAACCTTTTGTGTTCCACGGACCCATCTGCCAGTCAAGTGAAATGAATACTACTGTAATTTATTTATTGTGTACATTCGTAAGTGAAGGAAATACTAGATTTCAGTTAAAGGTCAGAGAAAATAAACATAATAATTAGATTTTTTTCAATTCAAGCTCATGGACTCCCTGAAATCTTTGTGGACCCCTGGTTAAGAACCCCTGATGTAGATGACTGATTTAAACTTAGTACTCCTATTGGTGCATTAAAAAATGCTTTTTACTTATATTACACAGTAGCAAAATAAAAAGAGTTCAGCTCTTCTGAATTTATAAACTTTCTAAATGGGCAAACCTGTTTTTTTCTCAGCCCTGTCACTTTCTGTAGGTTCTTCCTAATCTGTAAAATGAGGAAAATAATACCTATCTTATAAGGCAGATAAAATACATCTATGGTAAATTCCCATTATACTCTTCAAAAATTTTTATCTATTATAAGTTGCTCTACACAACTTACTTGTCAACTTATTTATTCCTTTACAATCATTCCAAGCTTTATCCTCTTTATTCATTTGCAGATGCATGCTCAGCTGTTGATAAACTGCTGGTATTGTCTGTAGAAACACTACTGGTAATTTTCGGACATTACACCATTCACATTTAGTTAAATCGGAGGTATTTAAAGTAATCTCCACAGGATTACTTTCAGATTCTGGAGGAAAACAAATGCAAATGGAAAACAATCAATTCTTAAGAGGGCAAAATACTGGATAGAAATTGTGTGGAAATATAAAATTAAAGCTAAGCACGGATTTATTAGTTTCTAGGCTCTGAAAACAATACTCCTATGGAAAATAAAGAAAAATCTTTATAAATACCTTGTAGAAGTTTCTACATTTTTTTGCAAATGAAAAAGGGGTTTCAATGAAGTATATTTCAAAAAACAGATTTAAGGTTTTGTGATGTTACAGAATGATTCTTTGTAATTCCACTATTAAGATATATACCATTTGTAAAGAAAATATATGTGATAATCATCTCAATGCATCTTAATGAATTACATAAATATCACATATTTTATTCTTAAAAACTGCTTTAGTATAAATAAAACCGGGTGAATAAAAAGACACAAAATAGCTTACCTTCTAGCTGTATCTTGATAAAATCTAAACAAAACTAAAAAATAAGATACATTAGAACTGGTCATAGTTATGAAGGCTATGCTACATACACACTAAATGACATTGTTTTGGACCTAAGTCTATAGAAAAGAGAAAAACTGAGCCATCTACCATATTCTTAAATATAAGATATTCCTCCCCACCCCACCAAATTCTCTTTGAGAAAAGCAGTCTTCATCATTTTTTTCCAGATACTTAAAACGTTTCTTATATTATAGGTTCATCTCTTGATAATTTTAATTTTAAAAAATTCAGAGAAATTTATACACAATTACAATAAATACCTGCATACCTAGCTTCACCAACTATTCATATCTTTCCACACCCACTCAATCAGGTTTTCTATACATATATGAGTTTCCTTTTGCTAAAGCATCAGAAAGCAGGCAACAGGCATCATCACATTTCATTCTAAAATCCACTGGCATGCATCTCCAAAGAACAAGGACATTCTCCTATACAACCACTATACCATTATCATATCCAACAAAATCAAAATTAACTTCATTCAATATACAATTCACACTCAAATTTCCCCAACTATCTCAAAAGTGTCCTTTATAGCTGTTTTATTTTTTACCCCAATCCATGATTCTGTCAAGGTTACATCTATACTTATCTCTTTAGTTTACTTTATTAGACAGCAGAAATCTGCCTTCCTCTGTTCTTCATGACATGGACTTTGAAGTGTCCAGGAGAGGTTCTACAAAGTATCTGACATTCTGGATTTGTGTTTCCTCATTATCAGACTCAGGGCAAGCATTTTCAGCAAACACCATATAAGTGCTGATGTATCTCTCCTACTGCATCACATTAGGAGGTATATCTTGTCAGGCTATCCCACTATTGATAAGACAAGCTTAATCACTTTGTTAAGACGGGGACTGCTAGGTTTTTCCATTGCAAAGATATAATTTTCCCTTTATAATTAAAGAGTAATCTTTGGAGAGATAACTGAATACTTGTGAATATCCTGTTTCCTAATAACCTATAGTCCAATGGTTTTGAAGATTCTTGTCTGAATCAGTTAGTATTGGTGGTTAAAAATTGGTGATTTTTCTAATGGTTTTATTGTGGAGAAGACATTTTAAGCCTGATATAAGCTCAAATAGTAATCAATTTGTGGATATAAAAAAGTTAAGAGAATAAAAAAAGGAGTTAAGTATTTTGAAATGCATTGAAAAATAAGATGGACTGATATACAAAAGGATGACTAGGCATATGATAAACCAAGTATAGTAAAATGTTAATGGTAGAATAAAGCTGGAGAGTATGAGTGTTCACTGTAAAATTCTTTCAACTCCTCTGAAAAATTTCAGAATATAATAAAAGAATATAATAAAAAGTAATTTATTATAGCAGAAGGAATAAATTTGTGCTTAAAACAAATTAATTATTACAACAATTGCAAAGTCAAGGCTGTCACTCAACAACTTTCTAACGATTGCAGTTAAAAGTAGTATGTCAAAATAGTTTCACTGTGGAGATCAAGTATGAATACTTGTGGCCCGCGAAACAGTTCAATAAACACAGAAGCCACAATTATATGCTTTAGAAAATTATGTTAGATGACTCAAAAAGTGACAATAATGATGACAAATACAAACGTGGAATCATTTGAATAAAATTGTTGTATAAGACATAGGAGTAGAAGTATGTCTAAATATATCATTTATTGCATTTAAAATTGGAGTGTAATTTGTGTAAATCAATATATTAATATTATAAGTAGACAATCTCACTTATATCTCCAAGAGTTTTTAAAATTTAAGTTAGGGAGCAGATGTGGCTTAAGCAGTTGAACACCTGCTTTCCACATGGGAGGTCTTGGCTTTGGTCCCCAGTGCCTCTTAAAAACAAAACAAACAACAAGCAAACAAACAAAAAAACCAACTCTGTGGAGCCAGTGTGGCTCAGAGGCTGAGCACCGGCTTCCTGCATATGAGGTCCCGGGTTCAATCCCTGGCCCCGGGCACCTCAAAAAAAAAAATAAAATAATATAAAATAAATAAATAAAAAATAAAAACACTTAAGTTAGCCAAAAACCTTCATTTTATAACTTCTCATTGGAAAAATGAAGGATTGATTTATATTTGGGCATATATGATATTTCTAATAATATAAAGCATTTCACTTTGTTTTGTTTTTTATTTTTATTTTTTACAAATCAATTTTATTGGTACATATTAATAAAGCATACAATTCATCCAAAGTGTACAATCAGTGGTATTTGGTATAATCACATAGTTGTGCATTCATCACTTCAGTCATTATTAGAGCATTTTCATTATTTCCATAATAATAATAATAATAAAAAACAAAAAACAGACAAACAAACAAGAAAATTCTTCACCTTTCTATCTCTCTGTATTTCCCCTGCTGTACATAGTTGCTATTTCTGGCTATCCTTGCAAAATTATTTATTTATTAAGCAGTTTTATTGAGATATGTTCACATATCCTACAATATATCTAAAGTGAATAATTAATGGCTTTTAGTATAATCACAATGTTAAGGCATTTCACTTTTAATAAGCCAATTCTATCATGAGTGAACTTAGAATAATTAACTTACCTAATAATAAAAGACAATGAAATTTGACAACACATTTAAAAGAATAAAACATCTAAAATCTGTTTCTCAGATTTATCACTACATAGCAGATAAATCATTTCACTCCAAAACATAAGGAATATACTCAAGAATTAAGTGTCAAATCATCTTTTTTATGACACTATCTGAAGAAACTACAGATCCACTATACTTTGTTCTTTAGGAAAATCCCATGCTACAGGGAAGGTTAATACTATAGCTAATACTATAATACTATATGATCCTGTTGATCCTAGAACCATGAAAACATTACCAGAGAATAAATACCTTTTATTTACCATAATTTAGACAGTAATAGAACTACCTCTTAACTTGCTTGCTATGATATATTAAAGATAAATGCTTTATGTGTAAAGCATTTGGAAAAAAGGTTAAAAACAGACATGGACACCAAGCTAAGGCACTATAAAATAAAGGCTTACAGAATTAGTGCAGTCCATTAGTAAGGTTAATCTACTAAAAACGTATAGAACACTAGAAGGAAGAAAAATGACGACTAAGAAGGCTGGTTAAGGAGATTATATTAAAATTTCAAATAGGAAATAAACACTTGGATTGGTGACAGCAGGAATAATAAGCAGAGCGTTATAAAAGGAAAGAAAGAGGGACTATAATAAGATAAAGTTCTTTGTGCATCCTGGACACTGAATTAGGCCAAAAGCACAATGCTTCCTATAATTCAATAATCTATTATTTCTAGGAGTCTTAATGCTGTTAATACTATTTTCTGCAGAACCCAATGTTCTGGATTCTTCTTTCACACTGTGGTTCTTTAAAATACTCTTTTCATGCACTGAGCTAGTGAGAATAGAACAGTAACATATTGAAGGGCTTCGTAACTCAGTGAGAGTAACCTCCTACTGAATATTACATTATAATAAATTTTTATATACTGATTTTTAATGGTGAGGAGCTGCTACTTATAACTGTTTATATACTTAAGCAAGTTGAAATCTTCACTTTTACTTTTATTAAATATGTAACTATTTAAAAATAATATATATTAGACATAGCAACAGAATTCTGAATAATATAATTGTTACAGTAAAGAGGTTAAGAATGTACTTACAATTACAGGCTCTATTAACAGCCGGAAGAGTGTTCCTACTCGTATACTTCGACAGTTTAGAATGACACTGTCAAAGGAACTCTGGCAGCTTAAAGATATGGGATCAGCTAAAGTTTCTTGAGAAATCACTTTACGACGTTTTAGAGGTGTGTTGATAATAGAATTTCCAAACTGAAAAAGGAAAAGAAAATTTTTTGCTTAATAAGTTACTAAGACAGGCTCAAATTATATAAATATAGGCAAAGAAAACCCAATATAAGAAATGTAATTATCACAACATAAGACTTATGTTTCTTCAATAGTATCAGATGATGTTAAAATATATAGTTTTTATATAATAGTAAGTCCCTTCTATTTTATCTAGTTAATACTTGAAACTTAAGTATTAACATAGCAATCAGGATTTCTACTCTGGGAACTAGGCTGCTTGAATTTAAATCACAGTTATTTCACTTCTTAATGATCTGATCTAATAAAACTTAATAACAGTAAACTCCTTAAGAGTTTTGTTTCCTAAACTGTAAAGTATGAAGAGTAATAGACTCATAAAAATGTGCCAATGCATATAAGCAACTTAGCAGAGTGCTTCATGCACAGTATAGCACTGAATACAAATTAAATAGTAATGAGGTAGTAATATTTTGTGTAAATCAGTAATTCTTTAGAAGACAAGTAATTTAGGAGAATAGCTATTCATATTAGAAAAGGATGGTTCTTGTATGTATTTAAATACTTTAAAAAAAAAAAAAAATAAATACTTTTAACTACTTGACATGCTAAAATCATGATTCTGCCACTTCCAAACCTAAATTACAATAATATTTCATGTAACTCAATAATTTAAAAGTAAAGGCATTATATTAATAACTGTATTATTATCACAAAAGTAAAACACGCTCTTGACAGAAAATAACAGAAAAAAAGTCCACTTTGTCCACATAGAGAAAAGCACCATTCCATTATCCTTCTAGTTACACTTTTCTCTGATCTATGTCATAGGAGAAAGTACATATTCAAAACAAAATGAGACGAGATCTCATATATATGTATATACATTTATACACATTCTTTTTTCAGGCTTAAAAATATATTTATCATGAATATTTTCCCATTCCATTAATAGAGTTCAAGTAGACAAGTTTAAAAACCATTTTTAGCTTTTTGTTTTTTCAAAAGAGAGGTTACTTAGTTCAGTAATAAAACAGATAATAGCTGCTCCAGCTGAATCAGTAATAGAATTGAGTCTAGAACTTGGATGATCCACATGCTCCCATAGAGCTTCTAAAAGAGCACTAAGGAACCATTACAGTAAAATGTGACAGTTTTGAAAACTGCTCATCTACAAATTCCATCACATGAGAACCCAGGGTTTAAATAGTTCTTTCTGACTTTACCCTAAGACAAACTATCCTCAAATGAGCATCTTTGCAGCAAAATCTTGTTATATATCAAGGATTATTGCCAAATTATATTCTATCAAAGTTATAACAATTTATACAGTTAACACTCCATTTCTCCAAACACTGACCAAGATGAAGCACTATTAAACTTTAAAATTTTTGCCAACCTGACAGTAACAAAAATGTTGTCTTGTTTTAAACTAATATTCATTTTTCTGTTACTACCTTTTGTGAACTCTATTCATTTCCCTTGTCCATTTTTCTATGGTTTGCTTCTATTCTTGATCATTCAGAAAAGAAAAGAAAAAGTAATACATATATATAAAAAATCAATTTACACTTTGTCACACAGTTCACTATTTTCCCCCATTTGCTTTTACCTATCAAGCTTTGTTTACTCTTATGATACAATTTCTACATCTTGGTATTCCCATTGAACAGTACCTTGTAGAAATCCTAAGTCATCTGATATAGCTCTAATTTTAATTTTCAATGGCTACATAATAGTCCATGGTTTGGATATACTGTAATGTCTTCAGACATTTCCATATTAATAGGTGATCACTTTACAGTGTTATGCCAATCATCATGTTTGCACATAGGCCTTACATACAGGTGGGTTGTTTTCCTTTGAGATGAAGTCTAAGGAATGAATTATTTGGTCAAATGGTATACATTTTAAAAAGTTTAATAGTTGTTGATATATAGCTTTCCCAAAAAGCCATAACAACTATCTTTTCCATCAGCAAAACTGGAAAATACGCATTCTCCTAGATTTTTGCCAGCAGTACATGTTAATTGGTTTTGTATTAATTTTGCAAGTCTGATAAGTATGCAGTTAGTTCTTACTTTAATTTGCGCTTCCTTACTAATCTGTGCTTCTTTCATGTTTTAGTTTACTACCTGGATTTTTTCCCTCTTCTTGCCTCTTCCTAGCCTTTGTTCATTTTCTTTTATTTTTTTCATTTTTAAGAATTCTTAATCTATTATAGATATTAAAATGTTGTATGTAAGCTGAATTACAAATATTTCTATCTCAAAAAATCAGTTTGAAATTCTATATACTAAATTAAAAAATAAAACAATATTATAGTAAAATAAATCCTGAGTTTCTAGACTTGTTAAAATGGACTTCTGCATAGCCACTAACTTAAACAAAGAACTTCTACATTTTGCTGTAAGGTTATTTCTTCTTGTTGAATATTCTGACACTTTAAACATTTGACATTTATTTTTGTATATGGTTTATTGTTCTTCCAAATGGTGTTAAGCTTCATTTAATGCATAATCCTTATTTTTCTTCTACAGGCACTACCAAATTGCCCTCCAAAAAAACAGTTACAACCCAAAGGAGACTGTAATCTGAATAAAAGTTGATAAATGTGAAAATTACCTGGTCTTTCATTCTTGCTTTTCTTGGTAATGTAACTGTGTTTAACTCTGAATCTGTTGGAATGCTTCTTAGTTCATGCTCTACTCTGCAGGTATTTTCATTTAGTGCTGCTTCTACTTTTCCAGTGGATGGTGCTGGGGAAGAACATGCTGAATCAGCAGGTTGGGGAGATATACTCTCTCTTCTGTTAGTCCTGTCACTGTCATCATCATCATCACTGGACAAAATGACTACAAAGAAAACATTAAATGCTTCAGTATTTCATATCTGTCAGTTAAAAATGTAAATAAATCACCGAACTGGAAATACACCAAATTTGTTTTGCATATTGTTCACATTTGATATAGTAATAATGATGAAGGTACAATCCACTCTGATGAAAAGTTAAATTTGGGAAAGAGTTAACATATCATGAGACTTGGCATTTTTAAAAATATATATACAAATATGAAATTGATTCTACATTCCCTCACCGCTCACTCACACCACTCATATTCAAGAATCAAACATGTTTATCAGGTTGGTTTCAGTGCTCCAAAAAGTATAAGGTGTGAAAATAATTTGCATGAACATATTGTTCACAAAATAGTATTTCAAATGTGTGTGAAACTACAAGTGATCAGATAACTTGATCTCACTCAGGAAATCCCTAAAATCATATTTTGTCTTTGGTAGAACCTAGCTCAGTGTCTAATGCTCAGTAAATCTTGTTGAGTGTATGAATGTTGGAAAGAAGAGGACATTATATGAAGGTAATACCTTTTACTCCTTACTGAATCTTGTCAATACCTCGATATCATAATTCCCTAGAACTAGCCACATTGCTAATTCCTTAATCCTAATTCCTTACTCTGATTTATAAAATCTATACAATCTAGTCTCTGCCTATTTTTCCAACTTTCTCATGTTCCTCTACTTTTCCTTCTTTATACTCAAGGAATACTAGCCATTTGTCCAGTTTTCCAAACAGAAGCTTTTTCCTGCCTGGATTGTGCTTCCCCCAACACTCTTCAATGCACTGTCATCAATAACTTCCTTTTTCACTCAGTGTAAAATAAGCACACAGGTACTCACTTATTCACATCAACTGTTTTAAATTTGTTGTAGATGTTTATTTGCTTATTTGTTTCTCCCCACATGTCAACTATAGGACAGAAGGAACATTATCTTATTCACTGCTCAAAGCCCAGAGCTTAAAACAGTGCCTGGCACAGAAAAAGTATTCAAAACTTATATGCTGATGGATACATAAACTTGTAAAAGCAATTTTTTTAGTATCCACACACATAAATGCTAATTAGTATTTACTGAGTAATGTACATGTCCCAGAGTCATCATCCCCAGCATCACTCCACTTGTCTAATTGTGTTGTCCAGTCTCAGGAGCAAATGTTAACATTGGGTCTTTTTCAGAACTGGTCTGTTACTAACTGAAAACTTAACAGGCCATATTAATAGGGGCAAGCAGATTTACATATATCTGAATGCTGGGGCAAGGGTTTGCCACTTACTAGCTATTTGCCTCAGTTTCTTCTATGTGAAATTGGGGACAATAATGCTTCCTATTTCAGGATGTTGCAAGGATTAAATGATTTAGTATATGCAAAATGTTTAGCACAGTTCCTTGACATATATGCACACACAGTTTAAAAACAAGTCCACTGTTTATGTTGTTTATGAAAAACCACACAGAAATATGAATTAAAAGGTAAGCTTGGTAGTCTATCTACAGTTATTTTTATAGTGTTTCAGGGGTATTAAAATTTCTGTAACTACTATATTAAAAACTTATCTTAAAGCCACAGTGCTGCAAAATATAGGATGGTATACTATATAGCTTTCATTTTATTGATTTAAGATAAATGGGGGCTGTGCTCAATGTCACAACTGCAAAACAAATGGGGAGAGAACATGTGAAGATATAAAATTAAAAAGCAATTTTCCTAACTGCATTTATTCTTACAGCTCTAGAGTCCTGCCTAAGAATCTTTGTACTTACGTTCCAAACTTGTCCCCACTGATATCAGCATGTCTTCTTCCTCATTTCAATCTGGGCACTGACTGGTCAAAAGTCACCTTATCAGACATGCCCACTCCATCACCTATCTAAAATAGCTCCATCTTTTCTCCCTCAATTCCTTAAAGATGCTTCACTTTTCTACGTGCAATTTAATCACTACCTGTGACTCTACATTTCATTTATAATGTGACTAACTCCACTAAAACAAAAGGTTCATGATCAATAAACTCTTTTAATCATAAAATGTATTAAGAAAACAGATTTTATATAATTCAAAATATTTTCTAATCTACAAAAATCCATATGAATGAAATATGAGTAAGTTACTCAATCTCTTTAAGCCTC
>JAQZBX010047649.1:0-20389 GCA_029593785.1 Cabassous unicinctus
CTCCCCCCAGTGCTGCTCTCCCTCTCCCGGGGACGGGGCAGCAGCTCCAGACCTGCCCTTCACCTCCACACATCCGTCCAGAGTCCCTGAGGGGTCTCCTGGGAAGGAGAGAGGAAGGGTCTGGCTCAGGCATCTGGGGTCTGCCCGGGAAGGGGCTCCCTGGAGGCTGCTCAGGACTGGCTCAGGAGGGAGACAGCTGCATTTCATGAGCTGTCAAGGCAGGTGGGCAAGAGCACGGGGGTCCCGGCATCCTTCTCCCACCCTCCACTACCAATGCACACCATCTGTGTCTCCAAGGCCTCATTCCCGGATACAAGCAGGGGGTGGAGGAAGTACCACCGGAGTCCTGGAAGGCTTCCCTGGAGTGCAGTACGGGCAAGCAGCTTTGACGGGGAGGGGGGCGGCGAGGGCCCGAAGGAACAGGGCTCACCAGGGAGGACGGCGCTGGGGCCAGGGCCTGCGAGGCCGGGGTGAGGGCCTCGGCCTCCTCCCTAGCAGCCCATCAACAGCTTAAAACCGGAGCTTCAAGGCGGAGCTCCAGGAGCTCCAGTGCATCGCCGGTGGGATCCCAAACGGCGCAGCCACTGTGGCAAGCGTTACCGTGGCTCCCCGAAAGTTCCATCCAGAGTTACCGGCCATTCACTCCTAGGCATATACCCAGAGAAAGGGAAAGCTGGGCCGTGAACAGGTAGCTACAGCAGCATCATTCACAACAAACGCTGCTCGCAACCCGTGTCCATCAGGAGATACGGACCACCAAAATGTGGTCATTCAACGTGGAATACGAGGCCCTAAGAAAAAATGAGGTTATGAGCCACACTGCAACATGGCAGAACCTTGAAAACATGATGCTCAGTGAAAAAAAAAAACTCCGAAGGACAGTTTTAAAAGACCAGAAAGAGCAAATCCGCAGAAGTAGACAGCAGATTAGGGGATGGAGGGAAGGGTGCGTGTTAAAAAAAAAGACGCGCCAGGCAGCGCAGGGGGGAAGCGCGTGATGCAGAGAGCCTTTGCCGAGGCCCTGCCTGGGCAGTCAGGAGGAAGCAGGCACAGGGGCTCCTGCCTGCAGGGTCGGCTGGGGGTGGGGTGGGGTGCCAGGGCAGAGGAGGTGAGCACTCCAGAGAGGAGAGGTGTAGGAGGAGGTGTGAGGCCTCGGGAAGGAGGGGTTTGGCCAAAGACATCGGAGGAAGCCTGTGGAATGACCGTGAACCAGATCTTGATGGAGAAATGGGTCAGCAGATGCGAGGAGGAAGGTGGAGGGGCTGCTGGACCACAGCAGCCAGCGAGCTGCCCAGCGTGGCAGGAGGAGACGCTGCACGGAGAAGGGAGGTCTGAGCCGGCGCTGGACATGTGGGGTCTTTCCTAGCCCCACCACGACGCCCTCTGAGTCTTCAGGGGTAGCGCAGGCTCTGTGGCTTGACCGATATTTCAGTAGCTGGCAGAAGGATGACGGGGGGAAAAGCAGTTTGAGGAAGCGAAGACCAGCTCAGGGTGCTTCCAAGGACCCTGGGCGTGAGGTCCAGGCCTCAACGAGGCCATACCAGTGACCAGAGAACAGGGCACTGCAGAGGGACCATGGGCGGATGCGGCAGGGCCGGCGACCAAGCTGGACACGCAACTTAGGGGAGAACACACAGCCGCACCCCAGCTTCCAGGGAGGAGGGGGCCTGGCGCGGGGAAGGAGCCCGGCTCAGTCTCACCCATGCTGAAGGGGCAGGAGCTGGAAAGGCGGCTGCTGGACACACAGGCCTAGGGGTCGTTTGCCCAGTGGGGAGAGAAGTGACCGGAAAAAGAGGCAAAAAAGGGTGCCACCATTTCGGATTTGAAGCCGCCAGGAGGGCGCGACACCCACCAGGTGCTCAGCAAGTGTGGGCTGATTGCTGAGGACGAGCTCAGGTGCAGACTCTTCTTGCACGTCCTCAAACTCCTCTGCTGATACAGCCAGAAGCACCTTGGGGACTTTTAAAAACTGCCAGAGGAGATTCTGATTTTGAGGGACCCTGGCATCAGCATGTTTTAAAAGCCAGAATGAGGGGTGGGGCCCAGGGATTTCTCAGTATTGCTGAAATACTCTCCTGGGTGATTCTGAGGCACAGCCAGTTTGGAGGGTCCTGGGTCTGGGGGAAACGGTGGGGTATGGGCTGTAGGCTTCCTGAGGGCAGTGACGTGCCGTACCCACCTTGGCGCCCGGAGCTTGGGGTCGCTCTCCCCACTCGGGTCTCCTCCTACACATGCCGGCTGGTAAGGGTCACCCTGGGTGGGACGCAGGGGCGGTCACCGGCGGAAGACACCCTCTCTCTCCCCACACACCTATGTTTTTTAAAGTCTTAGGATGGTGGGGGCACGGGGACAGAAGAAACCAAGCCCCACCAGGAACGGGTCCGAGCCCTCTCTGTGCTTTAGACCCTCTCTGACAGCCACGCTGTCAATTCGAAGCCGGGAGACCTACTCTCACGGAGAAGGATTTAGCTGGGTTTAGTAAGACGCCTGTGAAGGAGCCGTTGAGCTTCCTCATCAGTAATGTCTTGACTGAGGTCATCAGCACTTGTTTTTAAAGCACACGAGGTAAACTCTTTCACACGCAAGGGTCCAAAGGTAAGTCAGGTGGTAGACTTACAGGTGCAACACAGGGTGAGGTGACAAAAGAAGGTAGAAGGACCTTCTAGAAGGGCAAATCAATGCGGAGGGTCCCGTAAACTCAGCCAGACTGCGGCGGGGGCACCTGGGGGCTTTAAACACCACCAGAGTCCAGGGCTTGGGTTCCGAAACCCTTTATTCCCAAAGCCAGACTCCTCTCTGAAGGCATCTCACATGTAGACTCAAAGCTGGAACAGACAAGCCAAGACCTGGAGTTCTGGTCAACGAGGCTGCGCAGCCGAGATCAACGATCTCGCGCACTGTGCCCGGATCAGGAGGCTCTGTGTTCTAAAACTAGGAACAAAACCCGACGAGAACAACCATGATTCGTAACGCAGCGTCTTCCGTCACGCTGGGAGGCCTCGGCTCACGCAGTCCACGAAGAGGGCTTCCCGGCAAACCTAGCTCACTTCCCCGCTTCGGCAGGGCCACGCTGACCGATACAGGGCTTTTTACATTTAAATTCTAACAAAACTTAGCTCCCCCTTGGACCAGCCATGTTTGTAGAGCTAGCGCACTGGACAGCGCACTGGACAGCGCAGACGAACACGCCACCACCTCAGAAAGTGCCACGGGACACGGCACCAAGGAAAAGGCTCTATAAGGAATCCAGTCAGCCTCACTTCCAAACTGAGAAAAATTCAGGCTGTGTGGTCATGGTGGCCTCCAGGAAACCCTGAGCTATTTCTAAAGGAAAGAGGGAAAAAGAAAAATCCCTGGAAATCCGGCTGATTTCCCTGCACTGCAAAGCAACAGCGGCGGCCGCCACCTCTCTAAGTGCTCACCCTGGGCTGTCTGGCTTAGTGGTACCTGTGAATTTACACCTGGCCTTACAGAGGGTGTCCGTCTCTGACGGAGCAGCCCAGCGCCGCACACACGGCTGGGGTCTCCTGAGGCCGCTGGCGAGGGCTTGCGGCTGGAGCCGAAGACGTCTGCCCCCCAAATCACTTTTTATTAGAAAGGACCTGACGGTGCGAGTCTGTGGCAGGTTTCTTATTTATAAGTCTATCTTGAATGCTAATCTTTTGTTTCTAAAAATGAGAAAAAGGTTTCCAGACTCATGAAAAGGCACAGGCGTTTGCAGGAATACCCAAAGGACGAGAGGGTGCGGCCATCTGCTGGGGAACCCTGGCCACCGGCACTGACCCTTCTCATCCGGGGGGCAGGAGTCCTCCTCCTGGCTCTCGGGTCAGACGTGGGACTGCGTGTCCGCACGCAGTGCAAGCAAAGGACCGTCTGCAGGCGCTCGAGCTGCAGAAGGAAGACACTCACCCCGAAGGTGTGATCAAATATGCTTTGTGTTATTTTTTAAAAATGAGCGTCTCGCTCCTTTGCTCTGCCGTCCTCCAGCCCACCACAGACACAGAACAAAAACACCACGCAGCCCTTTGTCACCTGATTCCCACAGGACCACAGCGGACCTGCTCGCCAACGAGACGGGGACCTCTGCCATGTTTTGCCACAGCATGCACCTGGAATCACAACCGCCAGGGAAGCTGTCGGGTGGTCTTTACCGCCACAGGACATGTGGTCCGTCTCTCTCTCGCCATGGAACGGCGGACGCTTGTTTGAAATGCCGTGGACGTCCACCTATTAATAAGGCCGTGAGCAGGGCGGATGCAGGCGGGCGGTCTCCCAGCTCCCTCGGACCCCCGTTACTTCCCTCTGACATGGAGGACACAGGCTCGGGGGGGTGCCCTAAAGGTTTCTTCTGCATGAATCTCCCTCAGTGAAATGAACTTACACAAAGCTCAGCAGTTACATGCCTTCAGCAAACTGCCTGTTGTTATTCCCCTAGCATGAGCAATTAAACCTGAAAATCAACTTTTTATTAAACGTAAAGTCAGATTTATTAAAAGTAATATATACCAAAGTACTGCTTCACTGATGACTGAATTTGTATGCTGTAATTTTTCTTTACATGGCCTGGAAGTATTTTTGTATTGGGGGTGGTGGGGAGAGCCCATTATTTTAAAAAGCATAGTATCAATCCAGTTCATCAATCTAGTTATTATTTAAATCACAGTTGAAAGAAAAAGTAGTCCCACTGCGGTTCTCCCATTAAAAGGATGTAACTTTAAATACACTGTATCTAAAGGAAAAGATCTATGATGACTCGCTGGTTTCTGAGAATGCAGCAATTTCAAGAAAATAAAAATACAGGACTTCCCGTTATTTCCGAATCTCCAGTTGGCATATATAAAAATCAAACCCCAGACACAGCATGTCCATTTCTGTGCAACAGCTGCAAACTCAAATCAGTTTTTCAAAATTTATATTGAATAAAGATTTTTTAAAAAAAGAATCGAAAAGCTTTATCACGAACTTGATGAGTATACTGCTGTAAATTTTTAGTTCTCCTGGCAGGATCTACAGGAGATATGTACTTAAATGTGTTCTATTTGTCTTTAAATATGTTTGCATTAAGATGTTAAGAAAACAATCTATAAAAACTGGGTATTTATGTTACCAATCTAGGTATTACGTTAATAAAACATAACTGTTAATAACTTTTAATCAGAAATTAGTTCATGTAACTTTCCCCTTCCCTTTATTAAAATAAATGATAAACCTATCCAAAATGTAAGACCACAACAAGGCCTATACATGCAGGTTTCAGACTCAGATTTCTTCTGGAAATTTTTTTCTTTGCAATTTTCTTTGTTCTGTCCTTTTATTGGTCATATTCAGTAAATCCCAAACTTAACATTTAAAGACATGTACTTCTCTATAGATTAAAATTAAATTCATTTCAATAGCTTGAATTTTTCCTGGAAACTCAATTTTAAATAGTCCAGTTCCACCTGAAGTCATTGTAAAGTTCTGGTATAACCTAGCTTTGGCTAAAATCTCAACAGCATAATTCCCCAACCTTAAACTATCTAATTTGATTGCTTCTCTTTGTGCAAAAAGCCACATACTATAGTTCCCAATTGGTACAGAACTATATGCATATACAAAGGAATATGTAAGATTTTGTTTCTAAAACATCTTACTAAAATGTGTATCTCTGCTATGTTAATATATTGTTGAGCCTCTGCAATTGGCTAGTTCTCAGATAATCCCATGCTCTCAGCAAACTTCACACTTTCTCTGTTAATCAGAAATCTTTTTAAACAAATCAGAAGCATTTCTGTGTTGAAGATGGAAACAGACAAAAGGTCCCCAAACTGTAGAGAAAACAGTCGACCTGATAATGACCTGATGCCGTGTTCTTAGTATCTTCAGGGCTTCACGTGTCTGGTTTCACACACTCTTTGTGTTAAGATTCTTCTAGTTATTGGGTAGGACCTGAAGCTAAAATGGCAAAAACTCTACCAAAATTCACTTTTAAAAATCCTGAATTCTGCCTAGGAACTGGAGGAGATATTTGTCCATGGTGTGATTTTTCTTTCTTTTTCTTTGGCCATAAAAAAAGGCAAATTAAAAGCTGATTGGCAAATAGCTAATCATTCACTGACAGGAGACAAAGAATTCCAAATGGAAGCTGGACTGCATTCCATGCAGCAGACTGGGAAAAGTGTAACGTACCCCACACTGTTCTGGGGTGAAGCAGAACGGCAGCTAATATGCTGCCCCATATTCCCACTGTGGCCAGATTCCACGCAGAAAAAGGAATCAGCTGGCACGTCAGCTACACGAAGTGACCCCAAAAATCCCATTCCCCGAGATGCCTACCATCATAATCACAGCACTACAAGGAAAATCGAGTTTAAAGGATCACAGCTAAAATTTTAAAAGTGAGATTCCTTTACTCCTCATTCACTGTAAAATTAAAAACGAAAAAAAAAAAAAAAAGATTTAGCTTTCCTAACGCATAACTACTCCTCTGCTCAGTTATTCTTAAAAATAAATTATGTAGAGTAGGCTTTTCTCTAAATATACTGTGCTCTCCCATATACACATTGAAGATGATATTTGCATACACCGAGTGTATGCACCGAGACACACATGGTAAAAGCTTAAAAATATGGACTGCATAACTCAGAGGCTGATTTTAAATACACACCAACTTAAACAGATTTGTTTGCAATTTCTGGTTCCTCAGGTAGAAAAGCTCTTTCTTGCTAGCTTTGTGTCTAGAAGATGTTTATACTCTATACAGTGTGTAAAAATGCTTCTCCATATAAACAAAGAAAGGAAGTCTCCAGGACCTTGGTATTCTAAACCCTGCCTCTGCTAGTAAACATCCATGGATGAATGTGGCGCAGAGAAATCAGCCTGTCATGCTACAGTAAACACGATATTTTGTATGCTGCCCCGAACATTTTTTTCTCATGAAAATAAGTCGCCTGCCATTTATTATGAGATTTCCCTCGATTGACACCCCATTATGTATATTCAGTGAAGCTCGAACAAGATTTCAAGTGATCAATATACTATTTGTGCTGAAAGTCTATTAGCAGCTCTAGCGATAAACTCTGCAGAGAAACAAAAATGAAGTGGTATTTAGTGACCTGAATTACATGGAAATCTATGTTTGGGGAGTGGGGGGCAGTCAGGAAGGCAGGAAAGCAAGGGGCAAGTGAGGGTAGGGGAGACATTTTTCCTAATAAAAACTAGCTTCCTAGAAGCCTGACCTCTGATGAAATGCATTAAATGCCAAAGAGTTTGTTCAAAAATATCTTAAATTACATGTTGAGATCTCTAAAGCAGCAGAGAGGGGTCTAAATCAGCACTGGGTCCCTTACGTCCTTAAAGGGCCATATTTGGAAGGACTCAATTTCCATAAAACAGAAGGCGGGTCCATCCCCAGGAGATGTACACTATCCGACATCTTTGTGCGACAAACACTAACGGCCTGCTGAATACTTTAACACCTTCCATTGTATAACTGAGTGGGTCTTCATCAGTTGAGCTAAAGTAGCATTTCAGTCAAGATGTATGGTAGGAAAAGTAGCTCCATGGTAGCTACAGGGTTAGGCTGGGTAGATCTAAGTCTTGGACTCCGTCTGCCGAACAAGGACAAGGTGAGGACAGAAGGGCCACCCGGGAGGTGGTGTCCTTTGGGCGTCACTCAGAGACCAAAGGTCCATTTTCTACTACCGTGAAAACCAAAGGGGGTGGGGAGGCTGGAGAAGAACATGAAGCAACGGCTGTGACGTCATGTGACTGCCGTGGAGCAGACGCGCGCTGGTCTAGGCTAGGCACCGTCCACCGCCCCCCCAGGAGATGATATCATCTTCTAGATGCTTATTTATGAGGCCAGAATGTTGGGTAGAAGGAAAGAAAATGGGAAGTACTGTTATGCACAGAGCTCCAGAATTCCTGATATTTGATTCTTTAGTTGGCTGAACTTACATTTCTGAGCCTCTCCCAAGCAGAAGAGCAGAGTCACCATGCCTTGTACCAGAGGAAATCTGTAAAACCAAAATATTTAGGTCATTAGTAGTTTCGATCGTTTCTAAATTCCATGAGTGGCAAAGAAGATTTACAGTAATCTGACCAAAAAAGATGCACCTTGAGTTACATCTTGACCAGAGCTAGTTCTCATGGCATTTTTAGCACTAAAACCTAGAACCTGACTACTTTTAAATTGGCAACCTAAAAGAAGACACATTATAAGAATAACAGTATTTGTTCACTGTCCCTTTTCAATGATCCTAAGTATGAAGACACTCAAGCACAGCAGAATCAGATCCCGACATCCACCAGGAAAAAAACAAAAGCTCTTCCCATGACCCCAAGTCTCCCCAAAATAAAAAAAAAAAACGGATAATCTTAAATAGCAGTTCTGCTTTGTGTAGGGTGCCCGTGTGTGTGGCCGGATGTGCACACGACAGCCATTCTTTATTCTTGCAGATGTACATGCAAGTATTAGACGTCACGTAATTTTAAATGGGCAATTTCCAAATGGTTCTTTAAAGGCTACTCTCTACTGCCCAACACCCACGCACTCAAAACCACGTTAATTAACGTTTACCTGCTTAAAGCCAATGACACCTGATGTCACCTGCCCCTGCAACGAGTGGATTAGCAAGATGTGTTTTCTTCAGGGTAGATTCTGAGGCCAATTCTAAAAGAAGGAGACAGCAGAAGCCCCTCCCTATCCGGCATGGCTCTCGCATGCCCTGACACGGCTCATCATCTCCAGGGGTGAAAAATGAGCTGTGCTGCTGGGCTCAGGCAACCCAGGTGTTCACTTAGCCAGCACGTTCACGTCACCTGGTGGCGGGTGTTCTGGAACGCTCCTCACACAGTGTCGTCTGCATATTTACCATCAGAACTTAAGGACCTGCTGTTCTGGAACCATCTCACACTGCAATTACTGTGCAAATAGGCAGAGCCAAATCCCACAAAATAACCACTGCAAATCCTGGGGAAAGAACCTCTTGACAAGCAGGCTGCCGGGGCACTGGTGTCGAGCAATACATTAGGAATGTCTTACCAACTGGATTCGGGAAGCGGACTCTGGAATCTGTTTTGATTCTAGAAAGACCCACAATCACTGGCAATTTACCGGATTGTGTATTCCTGATGAAATCTCAAAGACTTCTAGGTGCCTAGATTTCTAGGTGTGGTTTGTGGATTTAAAAGGGGAGGGGGGAAGAGAACATAAGAAGGAAAAAGCAGACGATGGTTTCAGCAGCTTTGAACTTATCTTAGTTCAGAAGAGAACATGCAGTTTCCACCTGGAGTGTATTGCTTCAAACTGGAATTGCTGAGCTACTGCTAACGGTCGCCATATCCAGATTTAGAAATGCATTAATTCACTCTAGCCATCAGAGGAAGAGTAGCATTTTCTCTTCCTTAAATGATTTATTTGCCTTAAAAAACGATTGGTAACATCAAGTGGGCCACCTTTTTTGTTGCTTAAAAAAGAAAAAAGCAAAGAGAAATGCCTCCACAGCTCTCACGGTGGCCGGCCCGTCTGCAGCAGGCACTGCGGCTAAGTATGGGCGTGATCACAGGAACCGGGAATTTACAATGCTCCCTTCTTCACAACAGCTCACATCATCTCTCCCATAGCTTTGAAATAAGATTTGAAATCTCGCCTCGCTGCAGAAATGGCCTTCCTCCACTAATCGGACGTGACATGACTGGGTTCTCTCTGAAGGACCAGGTGGTAAAAGGTAAGCTCCTTCACCTGTTTCCTGCTCCAGTTACGCAGCTGTTACAACAGGAGCTTGTCTGTCCCACAAGCTGGTTTCTTCTATGTCTTGCCTGAAAATAAGCCCTCTCCCTCCCAAGAAACTTACTTTTCAATATCTCTATTATGAAGGATACCACAGCAAAAACGACTCTTTTTTGGCTTCACTATAAGCTTTGATGATATTTGTCCTTCCAATAATGGATTAGAGCCCCAGGATCTGAAAACTTGGGAGCAGCTACGGCTTCATATCAAAATAAACCTCCCAAAGTTAAATGGACATTTTAACAAGCTGACAGGTGAAGCTGCAGAGTGCTGTGCTTCTTAAGACCTACCTATGAATTAAAGGCAACCCTGCAAAGTGTCAGTATTATTTAAATAAAAGTAGTGCTCCAGCCTGAAAAGGCCTCTCCCTGCACCACTGCAACCGTCAAGTGCCTCTCCCAGCCTTTCCTGCAGATGCTCAGAAGCAGGGTGGGGCTCCCTGGCCTTGCCGGCACTGTTGAAGGAGCCTGTGCTGCAAAGCAGACTCAAGTCCTCGGTCCCGTTCCAGTTTTTCTGCTTCCCCCCAAATTCCTTTGAAATAACCATGCTGTTAAGAGTGCCACTGTTCCTGACGCTACGACCGCGACGAAAATCTCTGTCAAACCAAATGCGCTGTGCAAAAGCACGGGGGACAGGTCCTGGAATGAAGGTGACAGGCTCAGGAACCAGGGAAAGCCTCCCAGAAGACGAGCCGTAGGGAGGAGACTGGCTTCTCTGATTAAGGATGCTCCTGTTGAAGCTTTTTTCCCTCGTTTTCCCCCCAAACCAAGGTCTACGAGAAACCCCAATCCCGCTAAGCCACAGTTGGCCCCATGAGTCAGCAGGCCCCTCAGGAGTTTCGACAGTGCAGCCCAGAGTTAATGGCCAGGAGCTGCCTTTGGACACACCCATTTGACTGATCCTGAGTCTCTGGTCTGTTTTTTCTTAAATCATTTTTTGCTACTTGGTATCTGTCCCGCAGAACTTGCATCAAAAACCGCCCCACTCCACCTCCACCTAACAGCTTTAACCTTCAGCTCTTCTACTGAGCGCACTCGGGCTAGGGCTTGTTTCTTCCTCAACAGACAACTGTTTCTTTTTCTCTCCAGTCTGCATGTCAGCGCACATGACAGATCAAACTGGCCATCCCTGCACTCATCAGAGGAGGATGTTTTCTGTTTCCTAGGACTGCTTCCTCCACTCCTTTTACAATCATGGACACACCGAGCAAACGTGTCTGGGGTTTGTTTTTGGCTTTTCATGTTGCTTTTTGGAGGGGAGAGGAAGGGGGGGTGGTAAGAGATGATGAAGGGAGACAACTCACCATAAAGAAAAGCAGCAGCCATAAAGCCAAAGGCACGGTCTCAAAACACGGTATTAAAAACCGGTGCCCACACCTTACATTGAAGGCATTCATCCCAAAATGCAGGTATCGTTGGCATTGAAGAACTTCACCAAAAAAATGAGAGAAATTATTTTCCACGTCTTTTTGCATGATTCAGCACTTAAGAAAAACAACACCCTAATTTCTGCCGAGAAGTGAAAAGGTCAAAGAAATATTATCTGGGTGCCTTCAAATATCAGCCGCTCTTTGTTGAGCCACCTGCACCCCTACTTGTACCGGGGCATTTCGGAGACACGGGGTCCCCGGCTTGCAGCCCTAATAGCCAGCGACCACTTCAGACACCGCAGCTCCCCTGCCCGCCTTCTGCGGGGGTTTGGGGACGCAACGAGCGGCCGCAGAGGCTTCGCCCCACCCTGGGCTGGGCAGCCGCACACAGACACACTCGCGTCCAACTGTCTCGCTCCCACCGGCTGCGGCGACACGTCCCCACCTGCTGTGCCTGCTCACCTCTGGCAAGTGGCTCAAGACCAGAATCTCCCGGAGCCCTTCCCCCAGGTCAGGGGTTTCGCCCGAGCCCCCGACCCTCGGAGCGGCGGCGGAGGCAGGAGCACTCAGGCTCGCTCTGCAAACTTAACCGGCGCCCGCGCCCAGGCCCCCGCACTGGCCCCCGCACTGTCGCCCGCAGCCTCCCACGCCCGCGCCGCACACTCACCTGCCGGGCGGCGAGCCCCGCGCCCCGGCACCCAGCCCCGCGTGGCCACCTCCACCGCCGGCCTCCGCGCTCGGGGCGAGAGCGCCCTCAGGGCCGGCCGGGCCCGCGGGCCGGTGCGGTGCGGTGCGGTGCCGTGCGGGGCGAGCGGACGCCCGGAGCCGCCGGGAGGAGCGCGCCCGGGCGGGTCCGCGCCGAGCCCGAGCGAGCGGGCGAGCGGGGCGGGCGGGGCCATTTGTAGGCGAGCAGACGCTACCACCGCCCTCGCTGGCGGGGGGCGGGGGCGGTCAGGTGGCGGCGCCCCCCCGCCGCCGCGCCGGGTGGTTTCTGCCCGGGAGGAGCCCCCTGGCGCGCGCTGATTGGAACTCCCGCCGCCGCGGCGGGGGAGGGGGCACGTGACCGCCCGGCCCCGCGGCCGGGGCGCCCCACCCCCGCCGGGCACCCCATCTTCCTGCTGGAAAAGCCGGGCGCCCGGGAGACGGCGGGGGAGCGCGCGGGGTGCGCGAGGGCGTTCCAGCCCCGTGGCCGCAGCCCCCGGGAGGAAGCGCCCCCCGCGCCCCGGGCCGCAGTGCCCCCCGCCCCCACGCCGCCGGCACTGGCGTTCCTCGGTGTAGACCACGCCACCCCGTAGGTGCCAGCGCCACTTAGGAACGCCGGGTGGCTTTTTTCTTACATCCCCGCACACCCGCACGCTGTAGCGGGGAGAAGCCCACCGCGGTGCCTTGCAGACCCCGCCCAGAGCCGCGGCTCCGGGGCCTCGGGCCACGCCCCGGGACGCCTGCGGGCTCCGGGGTCAGGACGCGGGGTGGGGGGGGCGGTGCCGCAGGCTCAGGTGCTTCTCGGGAAAGGGGCTGGGGGTGGGGAGAGGGCGACCCCCTGGGGGCGAGGCCAGGTGCAGCGTCTGGGACCCGTGGCTGATAAGGGTCAAATGAGAGCCGCTGAGCCGGTGGGTCCTGCGGGGCGCGCCCCGCCGTCGCCGGCAGCCCGGCTATTCATCACCAGAACGAGCGACTGGGCACTAGCAGGGAGAATGGACTGTGCAGGCGCCCCCGAGACCCCGCAGAGCGCGTGGACTCCGCAGCCTTTTCCCCCCACCGCCCCCGGCCCCCTCTCCCGGCTCCACCATCCTGGGAGGCGAGAACCCGGAGAAAATGCGGTGTCACGTCAGCCGCTGTGCCCGCGGACGCGTCGCCGCCAAACTCAGCAATACGTGGGCACCGTGGGTCTGGGCGTCTGCTCCCCACTTGGGTGCTAATGCGGGGGGTTTTCTATGAGTAGTTATTATAACCAAATCGGGGGGAGAAGTCTCCCTCTCCACTGGGTCCTCCCAGACGCCGGCCCCTGAGAGGTTTGCACTTGCTTTGGGCGGAGACGCGGTTGCCAGGCGAGGCCGCCGCCGCCCTCGGCTGAGCCCCGGCCCCGCGGGGAGGGGGCATTGCAGAGGCCCTTAATCCGAGGGGCCCGGCCGCCGCCCCCCACTTCTGGCAGCACGTCCCTTGCCCCCGAAGGTCTTTCCAAACGCAGTGTGACTCGGTGTTGAATCGGGGAACGTTCGACCCATTCGCACCTGGGCATCGAGGGGCATGGGACAGCTGACGGGCGGGTTCACCCCAAAGGAGATTTGGGAAGCTTTGGGTACAAACGTTAGATAGGGAGCCTCAGCGGAAGCTGAGACTCTAGCGACTGTAAACTGGGGGCGACGGGGGCAATTGAGCGAGGGCAGCATCTGATCTACGAAGAATCGGCTCAGTTAATGAGCACCTTGATCTGCAGGGGGACGTCCCTGTGCCCTTGCGCCTCCCTTCACCATCTCTCCAAACCGCAAAGGTTGGGGAACCGCATCAATAAATGTAAGTCCGTCGGGGGTGGGCGCGGGAGCTTGATTTGAACACTCGCACATCTCTTTAATCAGAAGGGTGGGTAAGTTTTCCATTTCCAGGTGTTAATCTTGATGGCACAGCCACATGACAATTGGAGATTGATGGCGACAAGCGAATCCCGCGCACAGGACTCAGACATGCAGAATTTTCACAATTAAAATAAAGACTTCAGCCTACCCCGCACCCACTCACCGCAGACGGCTATTCCCTCAGGCACTGGGGACGCGGAAAGCGAGAGCGGGAGCGGACCCTCCCCGCCTGCCGGGGACGGGGGCTGGGGGTGGGGGGCGGCAGCAGGGCCACTTGTTGCGGCCCCGCCCTGGGAGATAATTTCCAAGCGGATCTGGGGGGATCTAGAGTTAAAATCCCTTCTCACGGATGCAGACGCCCCAGAAGCTGAGGCAAGCGACCAGCACCGTCTGTGGCTCGAAGGGAAGTTTTTTGGGATTTTTTGTTGTTTTTTAAACCTAAACTCTGGACCATCTTTGTTTGAAATGCTTTGTCTTGCACGTCTGGGGATTTCTCAGTGCACCTAAACGCGTGCGGCTCGTGCGCGCACACACAAACACGGGGGGTCGCCCCGCACGCTGGGGCGGGGGCAGGGATGGCGGCACCGCGTCCGCGGCCTCCGATGGGCTCTGCGCTGGGAAGCGGAGCGAGGGAATGGCCTCTGTGTGGCTGCTGGTATGAGACCTGCACCGCAGAAGGGCGCTCCCCCGGCTGCTCTGGGCGTGGGGGGCTGGGGGCGGAGGTCAGGGGCCGCCCAGGTGCACGCACATCGCCCGCCGCAGGGAAGGGCGGCGGCGTGGCGAGGCGGCGACCGCATAAAGGTAGGGAGGCTCTCCCGACTCCAAGTGCTGCTTACGGGGTCACTTTGGTGAGACATGAGCGAGGGACAGAGAGAGACGCTAAGTGTCGGCGCGTGGCCCACCAGCACGCCACGGGAGGGGGCGCGGGAAGCTCCCGCACCCGGCGCCTCCCAGGCCTGCCGCTCGCGCCGCCGCCGGGACCCTCGGCTTCCCAGCCCCGCGCGGCCGCCTGGCCTTGGCTTGCAGCGTCCTCCGGTGGCGCCGTCCGCGGTTTGCGGAGCCGGAGCCGAGGACACCGGCGACTCGCTGTGCGTTTGGAGTGCCCACGCCTTAGGGCTGTGAAACGCTGCCCCCAAGGCGACTTGGCGGCGGGGAGGTTAACAAGTGAGGGGTTTGTGCTGCTTTGTACAGACAATGAAGCGGGGATTGCTGAGCGCCCACAGGAATCTTCTAGGAACTTGAGGATGTGTGCGGGGGTAGGGAGGAGGGAGAGCACTACGGGAAGTGCCCGGTTTAAGGAATCCCCCCTCTCCGCTCGCGCCCTCGGGAGCCCTGCCCAGGTGGGGGCGCCGCGGCCTTCGCGGGCACCTGCCCGCCTTAGGACACCCGCCGTCGCGCTCCAGCTCCCATGTCCCCGCGGCCAAATCCCCTCGCGCCATCTGCTACCAGCAAATGTCTTTGCCCGCCCTTGGCCCTTCATAAGGACCCTCTGCCTTCTCCTTTCATTCCGAGGACGAGTGGACGCCAGCACGGACCGCAGTGCGGGCACCTGGCCGCCCCCCGCGGCATCCTCCGCGCCCGGCCCGACCGCAGGGCGCAGAGACAAGGGCCACAGCCTTCCGGTGCCTCCCCCCGCCACCCCCGCCCCGCGGCCACACCTTAATCTCCTCCCCAACCCCTCCCGGGTACAGGGCACCCGCCCTCGGTCGTCCCCCTCCCCCGCGCGCTCCCGACGCCAACCAGTCGGGGTCGGCAGGAAGCCCGGGTCGATGTGCAGGCGTGGGGGATCGCGACCCCACGCCGCCCCCAGTTCGGGGCCCCCCCACAGACAGTCCATCGACCCAGCGGGTCCCCAGCGCCAGTCCCCAGGGCTCGGCTGCAGGCGCAGCTCCCTCGAGGCCCCACGGCGCTCCCACTGGCCTCGGTCCGCCCCAACCTTTCCCCCATGCCAGGGTTTGGCTAGTCGGTGGCGCCCCTTCGTCCCCCGCCCGCATCTCCGGCTAACCCCGGACAAAGCCGCTCGGCTTCCCGCACCGGAGCTGCATGTAGGCCCCGGCACTGGGGAGGAGGCGCGCCGAGAGCGCCCCCCGGCGCCGGGCCCCGCCGCAGCCCTTGCCCCCGGCCCTGCCCGCCGGGTGCCAGACTTGGGGCTGGGGGTGCGGGCCGCGCGGGGCCCCGCCCCGCAGCCCTGCAGCACTGGCCGCGTCCGCCGCGCGGACTCCCGGCAGCCGCGGCGCTGCAGGGAGGAGGCCCCGCGGCGCCGGCTCCTCCGCACCCACGTGCCGCTCGTGTGCGCGCCCCGGGCCTGCAGATGCTGCCCGGCTGGCGCCGCGGGGATTTCCGGGCGGCCCCACCCTCCCCGGCCGCTGCGCCGCGTTGCCGGGGTGCGCAGTCCCCTTGGCATCCGCTGCAGCATCCAAGAGCAGGCGCCGCCTCTGCGAGCCCGGCTGGAGGCTGCACGAGCCGCCGCCGCCGGCACTCACCTTTGCGGTGGGCAGTGGGGCCCCGCCACTGCGCCAGGGCTGCGCGGCTCCCGCCCGGGGCCGCCGACTTCCCGAGGCCGGCACCCTTCTTACACCCCTCCCTGGCTTTCAGCACCGCACCTGCAGTCCGCCGCCCTCCCAGACAGTGGGTGGGGCACCGCCCTCGCTCCCTGCGCTTTCTGTCTCCCTCGCACAGCCGCGCTCACCTCCACACACACCTGAGCACCGCCAGCGCAGGGCCAGGGTCCCCTTAGAACTCTGAATCCCAGCACTGTGCAGCGCGCATCACCGCTGACGGCGAGGGGGGCAGTTTAGTTTCTTAAGATTTAAGAAATAGTCTTCTGCCCCTGGTCGTTGAGTTTTTAGGACGATTGCACTTTATTTTGAAAAATACGTAGCCAAGGAGCATTCAGACATTTAAAAAATTATTTTGAGGTCATAGGTCCACATGCAGTTGTAAGAAAGAGAGATCCTGTGTACCATTTCCACTCTCCCCCAAAGGTAGCAATTCCTAAAACTGCAGTACCAAATCACAACCAGATCTTGGCATTGCTCCAGTCCACCTTTCTGATTTAGATTTCCCCAGTTTTCTGTGTGTGCAGTTTCATCTCGTGGTAGGTCTGAGTCCCACGCAGTGAAGATGCGAACATCCCATCACCCCCGCGCGTGGCTCCTTGGGATGCTCTTTTGTAACCCACGGTTCTCCCTCCTTCCACGCCCCTGGCAACCACTGATCTGCTTTCCCTTCTATAATTGTCATTTCAGGAATGTTACATAAATGGAATTATACAGTAAATGCTATCTTTTGGGGCTGGCTTTATTTACTCAGCTTAATTCCCTTGAGATTCATCCAGGTTGTTGTGTGTATAAAAGAAAAACTTCGTTCTTCTATTGCTGAGTCATAGCCCATGGTATGGATGTGCCAGTTTGTTTAGCCGTTCACCCATTGAAGGACATCCGGGCTGTTTCCGGTTTTGATCTTAGCCAAAAGACCGAGAAGAAATTGGCTATTACAAATAAAGCTGCAATGAACATTCATGCACAAGTTTTTGTCATTTCTCTGGGATAGTTGCCCAAGAGTGCAATTGCTAGGTCCTACAGTAATTGCGTGTTGAGTTTTGTAAGAAACTGCCAAACAGTTTTCCATTTTGCATTCCTACCAGGAATATATGAATGATCCAGTTTCATCCCATCCTTGCCAGCAATTGATGATGTCATTGTTTTTTTATTTTTTTTATTTTAGCTATTCTGATAAGTGTAGTAATATCTCATAGTTTTAACTGGCATTATCTTTATGGCCAATGATGTTGAGCATCTTTTTTATGTGCTGATTTACCATCTGTGTGTCCTCTTTTGTGAAATGTTTGTTCACATCTTTTGCCCATTTTCTAATTGGATTTTTTTTTTACAGTTAAGTTTTGAGGGTCCTTTATATATAATCTAGATACTAGTTTTTTGTCAGATATGTGCTTTGCAAATATTTTATCCCAGTCTGTAGTTTATCTTTTAGTTTTACATTTTATATTTGTCTGCAATCCATTTTAATTTTTCTATAAGGTATGAGGTTGAAGTTCTTTTTTTTTTTGCCTATGCATGACAATTGTTCCAGCACCATTTGTTGAAAAGTCTCTCACTCTTCCATTGAATTGCTTTTGCACCTTTGTCAAAAATCAGCTGGGGGGAAGTAGGTGTGGCTCAAGCTGTTGGGTACCTGCCTACCACATGTGAGGTCCCGGGTTGGGTTCCCAGTGCCTCCTAAGGAAGATGCGCAAGACAGCAAGCTGATGCAACAAGATGATGGGCTGGCACAGCGAGCTGACACAAGATGATGCAATGAAATGACACAGCAAGGACACACAATGAGAGACTCAGCAAACAGGGAGCAGAAGTGGCTCAGGCGAATGGGCACCTCCCTTCCACATGGGAGGTCACGGGTTCAGTTTCCCGTGCATCCTAAAAAAGAAGAAAAAGAAGATCAGTCAGCGAGTGCAAACAATGGGGGGCGGGGAGCAGAAATAAATAAAATCTTTTTAAAAAATCAGTTGGCAAATGTGTGTGGGTCTATTTCTGTGTCCTCTATTGTGTTGCTTTGATCTGTGTGTCTCTCCCTTCACCAATACCTATAGCTGTATAGTAAGCTTTATATCGGGTAGAGTGATTCCTCACACTTCTTCCTTTTCAGGATTATTTAAGCTATTCTAAGGCTTGTGCCATTCCATATAAATTTTAGAATAAAACTTGTCTGGGTTTACAAAAAAACTCACTGATATTTGATAGGAATTGCATTAAACCTATAGATCACTTTGGGGGAAGGTGGTATCTTTATTATGTTGAGTCTTCCAATCCATGGACATAATGTGTCTTTCCATTTATTTAGGTCTTGGTTTATTTCTTTCCTCAGCATTTTGCAACTTTCAGCATACATATTTTGTACAAGCTTTGTTAGATTTACACTTTAGTATTTCATTTTCTTTGGAGCCCTTATTTATGATGTTGTATTTTAAATTTTAGTTTCCACATGATCGTTGTTAATATATAGAAATGTAATTGATTTCTGCATTTTGATCTTGAGACCTTGCTGAATTCACTTATCATTTCTGGGAGTTTCTATGTAGATAATCATGTCATCTGCAAAAAGTACCGGTTTTATTTCTTCCTTTCCAACTCTGTATTCCTTTTATTTCTTTTTCTTGTCTTATTTCAGTAGCTAGAACTTGCAGAACCATATTGAATAAGAGTGGTGAGAGCAGACTTCCTTATTGTTCCCAATCTTAGGGGGAAAGCATTCAGTCTCTCGCCATTAAGTATGATGTTAGCAGATTTTTTGTAAATGCTCTTAATCAAGTTGACATCATTCCTTTCTATTCCTAATTTGCTTAGAGCTTTCATAATGAATGGGTGTTGGATTTTGTCAAATGTTTATCTGCTTCCATTGATATGATCAAATGGTATGGTTGATTGGTATAATTGATTTTTGAATGTTAAACCAACCTTGCATACCTGGAATAAATCCTACTTGGTCATGGTGTCTCATTCTTCTTACACATGCTTAGATTCAATTTCTTAATATTTTTTAGGGTTTTTGCATCTAAGTTCATGAGAGATATTGGTTTATACTTTTCTCCTTTTTTCTACTTTGATTTTTGTATCGGGGTAATACCTTGTAAAATGAGTTGGAAAATGTTCCCTTATCCTCTATTTTCTGAAAGAGATCGTATAAAATTGGTGTTAATTCTTCTTTAAATCTTTGGTAGAATTCTTTGGTGAAACTATATAGGCCTAGAGATTGTGTGTGTATGAAATTGTTAATTACAAATTTAATTTATTTAATGAAATTATAGGTTATAGGTCTATTCAAATGATTTCACCTTGGTTGAGTTTTGATAGTTTATGTTTTTCAAGAAATAAGTTCATTTCTTCTAAGTTTTCATATGTCTTCTAATAAGTTGAATGTGAAGTAATTCATCTTTTTCCCTTATTTTCCTTTTAATGACTGTAGGATCTGCAGTGAAACCCCGTTTCATTCCTAATTTTGGTGATTTGTTTTTTCTTTTTATTGTTGTCAGTCTTTCTAGAGTTTTCGCAATTTTACTGATTTTGTTAAAGAACCAACTTTTTGCTTCATTTACTTTTCTCTATTATTTCTTAATTTCAATTCCGTTGATTCCTGCTCTATCTTTAATTTTCTTCTTCCTTCTGCTGGCTTTGAGCTTTATTTTCCTCTATTTTTCTAGCTTCCTGAGCTAAGAACTTAGATTATTGGTGTAAGACATTTCCTCTTTTCTGACGCAAGTGTTCAGTGCTCAGCACTCTTTGCTACATCCCACGCATTTGATGTGTTTCACTTACCCTTCCAATCGTTCAGTGTATTTTTAAAATTTCTTTTGAGAATTCCTCTTGGACCCATGACTTAATTAGAAGTGCGTTGTTCAATTTCCAAGCATTTGGAGATTTTTCTGTTATCTTTCTGTTACTGATTTCTAGTTTGATCCTATTATGGTTGGAGAACAGAGTCTGTGTGATTCAGTTTTCTAAAATGTGTTGCGATATGATCTATTTTGGTGAATGCTCCATGGGCTTTTGAAAAAAAATGTGTATTCTGCTGCTGTTGGGTAGAGTGTCCTATATATGTTGATTAGATCCTGTTGGTTGATTATGTTGTTCAGATTTTCTACTTTCTTTTTTTTTTTTT
>JAQZBX010047650.1:0-20411 GCA_029593785.1 Cabassous unicinctus
CAAGGTGTAGGGTTTCTTTATATATGCAGGCTATTAGGCTCTTATCAGATATATGGTTGCCATAAAGTTTCTCAGATTGGGTAGGCTGCCTTTTAATTTTCTTAATAACCTCATTTGCCATGTAGAAGCTTTTAATTTTGAGGAGATCCCATTTATCTATTTTTTCTCTTGCTGCTCTTGCTTTGGCTATGAAGTTCATGAAACTATTTCCTATTACAAGGTTCTCTAGATGCTTCCCTACATTATCTTCCAAGGTCTTTATGATTTTCAATCTTATATTTAGATCTGTGATCCAACTTGAGTTGATTTTTGTATAAGGTGTGAGATGGTATTCTTCTCTCATTCTTTTGGATATGGATATTCAGTTCTCCAAGCACCACTTGTTAAAGAGGCCATTCTCTCCCAACTGAGTGGGCTTGGTAACCTTGTCAAATATCAGATGACTGTATATGCACGGATCTATATCAGAACTCTCAATTCAATTCCATTAGTCAGTAGGTCTATCCTTGTACCAATACCATGCAGTTTTGATTACTGTAGCTTTTTAATGTGTTTTAAAGTCCGGTAATGTGATTCCTCCAACTTCATTTTTCTTTTTCAATATGTCTTTGGCAATTCGGTGCCTCTTGCCTTTCCAAATATACTTTGTGGTTAGTTTTCCCTATTCCTTAAAAAATATAGTGTTAATTTTTATTGGGATTGCATTAAATTTGTACATTAGTTTGGGTAGGATACACATCTTGATGATGTTTAGTCTTCCTATCAATGAACAGGGAATATTTTTCCATTTATTTAAGTCCTCTTTGATTTCCTTTAACAGTGTTGTGTAGGTTTCTGTATATAAGTCCTTTACATCTTTAGTTAAATTTATTCCTAGGTATTTGGTTCTTTTAGTTAGTATTGTGTAAATGGCATTTTTTTCTTGATTTCCTCCTCCGATTGCTCACTATTGGTGTACAAAAATGCTACTGATTTTTGAGCATTGATCTTATAACCTGCACCATTACTGAACTCCATTATAAGTTCTGGAAGCTTTGTTGTAGATTTCTCTGGGCTTTCTATGTATACGATCATGTTGTCTGCAAATAATGAAATTTTTACTTCTTCTTTTCCAATCTGGATGCTTTAATATCCTTTTCTTGCCTCAGTGCTCAAGCAAGTACTTCTAAGATGATGTTAAATAGGAGTGTTGATAGTGGGCATCCTTGTCTTGTTCCTGATCTCAGAGGGAAGGATTTTAGGATTTCACCATTGAAGATGAAGTTAGCTTTGGGTTTTTCATATATACCCTTTACCATATTCAGAAAGTTTCCTTCTATTCCTATCTTTTGCTGTGTTTTTATCAGGAAAGAGTGCTGTATTTTGTCGAATGCTTTTTCTGCATCTATAGAGATGATCATGTGATTTTTTTCTTTCAGTTTCTTTATGTGGTGTATTACATTGATTGATTTTCTTATATTGGACCATCCTTGCATACCCAGGATGAAACCCTCTTGGTCATGGTGTATAATCCTTTTGATAAGTTGTTGAATGTGATTAGCAAGTATTTTTTGGGGGATTTTAGAATCTAGAGACATTAGAAAAATTGGTCTGTAATTTTCCTTTCTTGTGGTATCTTTGTTTGGCTTTGGTATTTGGGTAATGTTGGCATCATAGAATGATTTAGGCAATATTCCTTTACTTCCATTTTTTGGAAGAGCTTAAGCTGAATTGGTGTTAGCTCTTTCCAGAATGTTTGGTAGAATTCACCTGTGAAGACATCTGGTCCTGGGCTTTTCATAGTTAGGAGGTTTTTGATAACTGAATCTATCTCTTTACTTGTAATTGGACTGTTGTGTTCATCAGTTTCTTCTTTCATCAATGTTGGGTGTTTGTGAGTTTCTAGAGATTTGTCCATTTCCTCTAAATTATCATTTTTGTTGGCATACAATTTTTCAAAGTATCCTCTTATGATACTCTTTATTTTGATGGGGTCAGTAGTGATATAGCCTTCTTCATTCCTTATTTTGTGTATTTGCATCTGCTTTCTCTTTTTCTTGTTAGTCTGGCTAAGGGTTTGTCAACTTTATTTATCTTCTCAAAGAACCAGCTTTTGGTTTTGCTTTTTTATTTTCTAGTGCTCTCTTATTTTCTATTTCATTTAGTTCTTCTCTAATCTTTGTTATTTCTTTCTTTCCATTTCATTTTGGGGTAGTTTGTTGTTGTTTTCCAGTTCCTCAATGTGTGCAGTTAGGTCATCAATTTTAGGTCTCTCTTCTTTTTTAATATATGCATTTATGGTTGTGAATTTCCTTCTCAGAACAGCTTTGGCTGCATCCCATAGGTTTTGATATGTTGTGTTGTCATTTTCATTCAGTTCGAGGTAGTTACTGATTTCTTTTGAGATTTTCTCTTTGATCCACTGTTTGTCTAAGACTGTGTTGTTTAGCTTACATATCTTTGTGACTAATCTGTTTCCCTGGGCCTTAGAGATTTCCAGTTTCCTTCCATTGTGGTCAGAAAAATTTCTTTGTGTAATCTTAAACTTTCTGAATTCATTGAGAGTTGTTCTGTGGCCTAGAATGAGGTCTATCTTGGAGTATGATCCATGTGCACTCGAGAAGAATGTATATCCTGCTGTATTTGGTATAGCATTCTGTATTTGTCTATTAGGTCCAAGTCCTCTAATATATTATTCAGAGTCTTTGTTTCTTTATTGATTCTCTGTCTTGATGTTCTATCTAATGGTGATGATGGTGTATTAAAGGCCCCTCTATAAGTATAGAGACATTTATTTCTCCACTTCATTTTTCTCATGTATTTTGAGGCACCCTGATTGCATGCATAAATATTTAAGGTTGTTCTCTCTTCTTGGAATATTATCCCTCTTACTAATATATAATGTCCATCTTTGTCCCTTATAATAGTTTTGCATTTAAAGTCTATTTTGTCTGATATTAGGATAGCTACTCTTGCCCTTTTTTGGCTATTGTTTCCTTGTAAAATTTTTATCCAGGCATTCACTATCAGCCTCTTTGAATCCCTGTGTCTAAGGTGGGTTTCTTGTAGGCATCATATAGTGGGGTCATATTTCCTTATCCATTCTGCCAATCTGTGTCTCTGGACTGGTGAGCTTAACCCATTTACATTCAGTGTTTTTACTCTAAATGAATTTCTTACATCAGCCATAATTTCTTTCAGTTTATGCATGTCATATGTTGCTTTTATTTCTCTTTTTGTCCTTTTAGTTGTTCTTACACTCTCCTCCCTCTCTCTCTCCCCTGTTTTTTCGTTTCAACTTGTAGATCATCCTTTAGTATTTCTTGAAGTGCAGGTTTCTTATTGGCCATACTCTCTTACTTTCTGTTTATCTGTGAATATTTTGAACTCTCCATCATTTTTGAATGCCAGCTTTGCTGGATAAAGAATTCGTGGCTAGAAGTGTTTTTCTTTTAGTACTTTGACTATGTCATACCACTGCCTTCTTGCCTCAATGGTTTCAGGTGAGAAATCAGCACTTAATCTTATTGTGCTTCCCTTGTATGTGATGGTTCTCTTTCTGCCTTGAGAATTTTCTCTTTGTCTTGAGCATTGGACATTTTGATAATTATATGTCTTGGAGTTGGCCTGTTGGGATTTATACTGTTTGGGGTGAACTGTGTTTCCTGGACATTTACATCCTTCTCCCTTATTAGGGTTGGGAAGTTTTCAGCTATTGTTTCCTTCAACACTCCTTCTGTTCCCTTTCTCTTCTCTTCTTCTTCTGGGATGCCTATAATGCACATGTTTGTGCATTTTGTGTTGTGAGTTAAATCCCTAAGTTCCTTCTGGATTTTTTAAATCTTTTTTTCTATCTGTTCTACTATCTGTTTGATTTCAGATGTACTGTCTTCCAAATCACTAATTCTTTCTTCTGCCTGTTCAAATCTGCTGTTGTGTGATTCCAGTGTCTTTTTGATTTCTTGGATTGTGCCATTCATCACCATTATATTTGTTATCTTTTTATGTATGTTTACAATTTTTTCAGTATGTTCTCCCAGTGTCTTCTTAATATCCTTTACCTCTTCCTTCACTTCATTAAGTTGGTCCATGATATTTCTTTGGACAGCTTTGATTAGGTGTTTGGTGTTCTGCATCTATTCCTGGTTTTTAGTTTGATCATTGGAATGGTCCATGTCTTCCTGTTTCACAGTATGTTTTGTAATTTTTTGTTGCCCTCTGTTCATCATTTTATCTTGATGGATTTATTCAGTTGATTATCTTCTCTCTCTGTCTAGAGTTTTATTTAGCTGTTGGTTATGTGTGTGTGTTAAGTTTTCTCTTTGACACTTTGTTCTTCTTGTATATCCTTGCTTTTTTCTATGTTCCCTTGAAGGAGAAAGATTAGGGCTAGAGGAATTGAAAGAAGTAAGAAAGGAAAAGGGATAATAGTAATATTGATAAAAGTTAGAAAAGTGGCTGTATCAGACTTAGTAAAATGAACATTTTATTCATGTAGTCAGTGTAGATTAATAGGGGAACAAAAGTGGAGTACTTATAAGGGAATGGGAAACCAAATAGAGAAAAATATATAGAATAATTTAAAAGGCCTGAATGATGAGGAGAGAGCGAAAGAGTAAAGAAAGGGCTGAAAGGAAAAAGTTAGTAACAATAATAATAATAAAAAAAAACAGAATAGACAATATAGAAATCAACACCTATGAAGTTGAGAACTTATGAAAAAAGGTGGAATGTAAGAACCACAACAGAAAGCAGAAGGTGAAAAGATGAAGGAAAGAAAGGAGCTAATATTGTTAGACAAAATCAATATATACAGAGAATGGAAAATCAAGGAAGAAGAAGTGCAGCAAAGATGAAACAAGGTAGCAGAACCTATTAAAAATAAAGGGGGGTGGGGAGGAAAGAGGAAAGAAAAGCAAGAAACAAACAAACAAAGAATAACCAAATAAACACACAAGCATGCAGTCAAACAAAGCTAAAGAAAAACAGCATTCCTTCTTGGGCCCTTTTGCAGCCTCTCAGCCTGCGTTCATCAATCAATTACCCTGCAGCCTTCTCTCTGCAGGTTTTGAGGCAGATGTTAGTGATTAAATTAAGATAAAAAATTTTTTGAAGAAATAAGGGACCCAAAAGAAGGCCTCTTCTGGACCACCGCCTCCACTGAGGGGACTCTAAATAGGCTCATGGAAACTTATCAAACACTTCCCAATGCCTGGCCCCCCCCAGGGGAGCTGAGCCTCTGACACTCAGCATGGAATTATAAAATTGGCTGGCTCTGCCTCTCCCGAGCCAAGCCTCTGTGTCCCACAGCTTTCAGGTAAATCAGGCTTCCTCAGCAGATTTGCCTCTCCCCTCAGCCTGGCACCACTTCTAGCTGGCTGGTTTGCTCCCAAAAAGCTGCAAGGTGGCCCAGGCAGCCAAACCAACAGAAAAACCCCTTCTCATCCTTTGCCAGGACCCTCCCACTCTCGGAGAGTGCTCCCTCTCACAGGGTTGCCAGGAGGGTGGGGCTTAGCCATCTGCATCCACGATTTCTAACTGGGGAAAAAACCCATGATTTTATATTAAGCAGTCCACCTTGCTGTCCAGGTCCCTCCAGATCAATGTCTCCAAGCTTCTCACTCTACAGGCTCCCACAAGAGACCTCCTGGGTAGGATCCTGTCCCCAATCAGCCATCTTCTGTGAGGGAAATGGTGAATGCCCACCTAAACTGACGCCATCTTCTGCCGCTTTTTATCTGCACCATTTTTCATTTCCACCAAAAATGAATAAGTCTTCCTATTTCTCCACATTCTAACACTTTTTATTTTCCATTTTTTAAAATAGTATTCATTATCTTGGTGGGAAATGGTATCTCATTGTGGTTTTGACTAGCATTCCATAATACCAAAGCCAGATAAACATACAATGAGATGAAAATTACTGAGCCATATGCATTGAACACATATGAGAAGATCCTCAAGGAAAAAAAACTAGAATCCAACAGCAGATTTAAGGAACTATATTCTGTGATCAAGAAGGATTTACCCCATGCATGCAAGGTGGTGCAAAATAAGAAAATCAATTATACCACATTAACAGAATGAAGAAAAAAGCACAAGTTTCTCTCAATTGATGCAGAAAAGGTGTTTGACAAAATCCATCATGCCTTCTTATTAGAAACACTCAGAAAATTCAGAATAAAAACATACTTCCACAGCATAATAAAAAGTATATATGAAAAATCCAAAGTTAACATAAAATTAAATTGTGGAAGACTGAAAGCTTTCCTTCTAAGATCAGGAACCACATAAGGATGCTTTTGCTATCTCTTTTATTCAACATTGATCTGGGATTTCCAGGCAAAGTAATTAGGTAAGAAAAAGAAATAAAAGCCTACAAATTAGAAAGGAAGATGTAAAACAATCCCTATTTGCAGATAGCATGATCCTAAATGAAAAATCCTGAAAAATCCACAAGCAAGCCACTAGTCCTAATAAAATAATTCAGCAAAGTGAAGGGGTAGAAGGTCAAAATCCAAAAATCAGTAGTGCTTTTTTTTCCTTTTTCTTTTCTTTTCTTTTTTTGAAGATACTTAGATTACATAAGTGTTACATAAAAAATTTAGTGGATTCCTATATGCTCCACTCCCCACACCTTCCCCATTTTCCCACATTAACAACATCCTTCATTAGTCAGGTACATTCATTGCAATTAATGTACACATTTTGAAGCTTTGCCACTAAGTGTGGATTAAAGTTTACATTGTAGTTTACACTCATTCCCACACAATTCTGTAGGTTATGGCAAGATATATAATGGCCTGTATCTGTCATTGCCATTCAGGACAATTCCCAAGTCCCAAAAATGCCCCCTTATTACACCTGTTTTTCCCTCTCTCTGCTCTCAGAACCTCCTGTGGCCACTGCCTCCTCATCAATGATATAATTTCTTCCATTGATAGAATCACAATGCATCTATAGTAGAATACCAGCAAGTCCACTGTAGTCCATAGTATCCTGAGGATTCTGGGATGGTGATGTCCACTCCACCTCTAATTGAGAGGAGGCTGCAATCCCATAGGGTCAATGAGTGAGACCCTCTTGCTTGCAGTTGTAGCCTCTCAGTTCCTTGGTATGGTAGTTGTCCATCATCACCTTCTTGTTAGTTGTCCTGGGTGAGACCAATGAACTGGAGAGTAGGTGTTGTAACTCCATTCAGAACCCAGCAGTTACATGGACAGCCCAACTATTTAAGTCTCTTGTACATATACTTACCAACTTTAGTACTAATTACAGGTTCAAACAAAAGGAAAGAAGAGCCATGTGTAGAGAAATCACAACTGAGTCCAACTCTGTCACACTGGGGAGCATAAATTCCAATATAATGTTCATTGGCAAGGGACCAAACTCCTGAGCTACCTACCCTGACTACAGTGTCTGGATGTCTCCAGAGCCCTCAGGAGACCCACTTTTTGGGGTAGTATATACTTTGGCAGTGAATGATATTTTGCTGAGATGTGTGTAAGTGTAACCTCTGGAATGACCTCCTGACTCACTTTAAAGTTTCTTAGCCATATGAACTCATTTGTCTTTACCCTTCCCCCCTTTGGTCAAGGGATTTTCCCAGTTGTATTGCTGGTTGGTGCTTGGTAGTAATCTCTCAGTGCCAGGGAGGCTCATCCCCAGAAGTCATGTCCCATAGCTGGGGGGAAGGTAATGTATTTATATGCTGAGTTTGGCTTAAAGAGAGGCCACATTTGACCAACAACGAGGCTCCTAAGAGACAACTCCTAGGCACTAGTAGTGCTTTTATATACTGTAATAAATAATTTGAAGAGGAAATGAAGAAAAAGTCCATTTGCAATACCAAATAAAAGAATCAAATATCTAGGAATAAATTTAACCAAGGATGTAAAGGATTTATACATGGAAAACTACAAAATATTGCTGAAAGAAATTAAATAAAAATCTAATAAAAAGAACATTCCATGTTCATGAATTGGAAGACTAAATACTGTTAAGATGTTACTTATAACCAAAGTGATTTACAGATTCAATGAAATTTCAATCAAAATTCCATAGCCTTCATTGCAGAAATGGTAAAGCCAATCATCAAATTTATATAGAAAGGTGAGAGACCCTGAACAGTCAAAACCATCTTGGCAAAGATGAATGAAATTGGAGGACTCACACTTCGCAGTTTTAAAACTTATTTCAAAGATACAGTAATCAAAACAAAGCAGTACAGCATGAGGAAAGACATATAAACCAATGGAATCAAACTGAGAATTCAGAAATAAAACCTCACATCTATACTGATTGTAGAGGGTGTCAATTCCACTTAATGGGGAATCCTCTCTTAAAAAAAGGGTGCTGGGAAAATTGGATATCCATATACAAAAGAATGAAGGTAGACCTTACCTTACACTGTATACAAAAATTAGTCAGAGTAAAAGGCATAAATACAAGAACTGCAACTATGCAAATCTTAGAAGAAGACATCAGGAAGCATCCTCAGGACTTTGTGTTAGAAATGGTTTCCTAGGCTTCACATCAAAAGTATGAGCAACAAAGCAAAAGATAGATAAATGGACCTTCATTAAAATTAAATACTTTTGGGAAGCAAGGACATTACCATGAAAGTATTTTAAGAAACCTACAGAATGGGAGAAAATATTTGGAAATCATTGATGTACATGTAGATTTCCAATTTTAGATTATAATGAATAAAATTGTTATGAACGTTTGTGTGCATGTCTTTATATGAAAATCTATTTTCATTTCTCTTGTGTAAATACCTAAGAGTGGCATTTGGGAATTGTAAGTTCTGATTAACTTTATAAGAATCTATGAAGTTATTTTCCAAAGCAATTATAATCAATTTACATTTTCATCAGCATTGCCTGAGAGTTCCAGTTGTTCCATATCTTTGTGAGCACTTAGCACTTTCAAACTTATCTGCATTTAACCATCAAAGTAGGTGCATAGTCATATCTTGTGGTTTTAATTTGAATTCCCCTTATAATTAATGATGTCAAGTATTTATTTATGTGCTTATTGCCAATTCATCTCCCTGTTTTGGGTAACTGTTCAACTTTTTTACCCATCTTTTTAATTAGGCTCTTTGTCTCATTTTTGTTTTGTAAATTTTTTTTGACATTGTTTTGGATTGAATCTTGCTCCCACAATGACATGTTCAAGTCTTAACTCCTGGTCTTGTAGATATGATATCATTTGTAAATAAGATCTTTGAAGATCCTGTTAGTTAAGGCGAGACCAAAATGAATCAGGATATTCCAACATAACTTGAGTCCTTATAATCAGAGGAAATTTGGACACAGTCAAGAATAAGAGATAGTAGGAAACAGGTGGCTATGTGACAGAGATAGAAATTGAGTTATGCAAGGCGGTGAGGATGGACAACCATCATACCAAGAGTCTACAAGAGCAAGCAAGAAAGTCGCATCCATCAGCCATATGGGATTGAAACCCCCTCTCAATTAGAGGTGGAGTGGGCATCATCATGCCAGAATCCTCAGGATTGGGGAATAAAATACAGACTAGAGTGAACTTACTGGTATTCTACTATAGACTTATTGTGATTCTAGGAATGGAAGAAATTATATCATTGATGTGGAGACAGTGGCCACTGGAGGTGCTGAAGGCAGGGAGAAGGAAAAAAAGGTATAATATGGGGGCATTTTCAGAACTTGGAATTGTCCCTAATGAAGTTGCAATGACAGATACAGGCCAATATATATCCTGCCATAACCTACAGAATTGAGTGGGAGAGAGTGTAAACTACAATGTAAACTATAATCTATCCTCAGTGCAATGCTCTAAATGTGTTCACCAATTCCAATGAGTGTGCCACACTAATGAAAGAAGTTGTTAATGTGAGGAAAAGTGGGAGCTGGGGGGAATGAGGCATATGGTAATCCCTTATACTTTTTTATGTAACATTTTATGTAATTTAAGTATCTTTCAGGAAAAAATATATATATAAATAAAAAATTTAAAAAAAGAAATTGAGTTATGTCAGCAAGACATAACTAGAATGGTACACACATCAGAGAAAGCATGATTCTGTTGACACATTGAGTTTGGACTGCTAAGCTCCAAAAATGTGAAACAGTAAATTCTTATTGTTTAAGCCAACCATATTCAGGAAAAAAGTTTTTCATCAAACCTATGTATTTTTAATCTTTTCTCTTAATATGTGGCTTCCTTTTTACTTTCTTAAACATGATAAATACATTAAAATTCCTTAATTATATGTGCCAATTTCTTGGCTTTTTAAAATGGGGAGCATTGGGTTCAACTTTCCAATTCAGTTTAATTTTTAGTTAGTTCATGATTAGAGAAAGAGGAACATGAAAATCTTATTGTTGAGACAAGTTTGGAGGACTGAAATATAGAACATTATTGCTGTCATTACTTCTACTACTAAAATCCCAATAAATGAGCTATCAATCAATAAACATATATTTCTAAATATATTACATGATGAATGTATGTATATATATTATAACCATATGGGCTTCAGGGGTCAAAATCATTACAAAATTATTGGTGATATAACAAATGTTTAGAAATTCAGCATTCTATTTTGTTGCCAAAATATGTTATCATTGTTCAGATTAATCAGATCTTAGCACATTGTAACAATATTAGTCATCATCCAAATAAATTATCATAACAAATACATTGCTATATAAATCTTCTAGGATACAGTATCAGTGTCAGAAAATCTGAGGATTGGAAGGGCCTTCAGAAATAAATGATAAAGTACAATCCTCCACCCAGTGCTTCAATCACCCTTGTCTTGTTTTGGCTCTGAGTTTATTTAATGATTGCTTGATTAATTTCTGAAAATGGGAACTCACCATTTCTAAGAGCAGTTTGTTTAATTGTTGAATAATTTAATCATTAGGAAAATCATCCTATCTTCCTCCTTTCATTTTGCATTGAATAGAATCATACATAACTCCTAAGACTATAATAACTAATAAATAAGATTATACTTTGAAAGGACTTTGTAGAATCACTGGAACATAATAAATGATCAATAACATCATCCTTTATAATTTTAAATTTCCTTCTAAACAACTTTCATCTGGGGAAATTCTACTTACCTTTAACATTTTGCTTAATAGGTACTTCCTTCCATAAGCCCTTTCAGACACATTATACTGGACTGGTTAAGTTCCCATTCCTTGGGATCCTTATAGCATATTGTACTTCCTACCATGAAATCATATATTTTGTTGTATTCCACTTTCTACTCTATGTCAAAAGGATTTTGTACTCTTCTCTGTAGTTTTTTCAATTCCTAGCTCATTATTTGTCATGCAGTGGATGGTAAACATACTTTTTTGAAAGAATGAATAAAATAGGGATTAAATTTTTTAGGTATGTAGTGGTTTGAAATTGCATGTACCCCAGAAAAACATATTCTTAAATATATTCCATTCCTGTGGCTGTAAACTGATTGTAAATAGGACCTTTTAATGAGGTTAATTCAGTTAAGGTATGTCCCACATCAAACTTGATGGATATTAATCTTATTACTGGATTCACTTATAAGAGAATGAAATTCAGTTATATATATATAGAAAACCATGGAAGCAAGAAGTGAAATCAATGAAACCTGGAAGAGAGGGGAGAAAACAACATATGAAGTCATATGCCTTGCCATGTGATAGAGGAGCCAAGAATTGCCAGCAGCCAGTCTTTGAGAAGAAAACACTACCTTGATGATGCCTTGATTTCAACATTTTCTCAGTCTCAAAACCATGAGTGAATAAATTCCCACTGTTTAACCTAACACATTTCCCTGGTATTTACTTTGAGCAGGCAAGGAAACTAAAGCAGATTTTGGTACTGGGAGTGGGTTGCTGTGATTGCAAATGCCACAAATGCAGAAATAGCTTTGGAATTGGGTAATGGGTAGAGGCTGCAAGATTTGTGAGGTGCTTGATAGAACAGGCCTAGATTACTTTGAAGTCACTGTTGGTAGAATTATGGATGCTAAATTTACTTCTGTTAAGGCCTTAGATGGAAATGATGAATGTGTTATTGGAAAGTGGGGAAAATGCAATTCTTGTGTTAAAGTGGCAGATAATTTGGCAAATTTGAGTTCTGATGTCAGATGGAAGGTAGAACTTGAGATTGATGAACTTGGATATTTTGCTGAGGAGATTTCCCAGCTAAATATAGAAAGTGCAGACTGGTATCTACTTGCAGTTTACAGTAAAATGTGAGATGAAAGGGTTAAGCTGGGAACTGAACCCCTGAGCATAAAGAAATCAGAAACTGATTTTTCAGAAAATTCTGAATTTCCAGAAAGTGAGTGCCAGATGTGACACTTTGAAGCTGGATGAACCTCAGAAAATTATGTTCTTTGTGTTAATCATTCCTGTGGGTGTAAACCTCTTGTGGGTGGGACATTTTGATTAGGTTACTTCAGTAAGGTGTGGCCCAGGGTGGGTCATTATATTCATACAGGAGTTCTTTATAAATGGAATGAATAAGGAAAGAGAGAGAGATTAAGCCAAAGAAGGATAGAGAAAACCAGAGGAAACTAGTAACTGAAGGCAATGAAACCTGGAAAAGAAAGGAGAAGCTAGAAAATGCCATCATGTGCCCTGCAATGTGAGAAAAGAGTCCAAGATTGCTGGCAGCTGGTCTTTGGGGAGAAAGCATTGCCTGATAATGCCTTGATTTGGACTTTTTTTTCAGCCTTGAAACTGCAAGTTTGCAGCCTAGTAAGTCCCCATTTTAAGAGCCCACCCATTTCTGGTATATTGCACATCAGCAGCCTCACGACTAGAACACCAGAGAATGGTGTTCCATGTGAGGGCTTAACTGGCATGGAACCAGTGAGAAAGTCCCATGCAAGTCAGGCTCAGAGGTGCAGTTATCCAGGAAGGATCTAGTGATAGTACTACAGTGTGATGATTTGGGTTCCTGTGTACTATATACAAAACCAACACTTTTTTTAATGAGATCTGTATGAATGGAACTACTACAAGCTTGATGAAAAGGGACAAACAAGGAAAAGATTGAAGGAAAACTCACTTCATGGACAGAAACATGAAAGCTGAGGACTGGACTAAAGACATCTTCTTGGGCTATGAGAGTGGGCCCACCCATGTGTATGCAACAGGTTAGTCTACCTCGATGCTTGGAAAGGCCAAGTCTTCGTCCTCATTATTCATGAAGAGTGCTACCATCCCAGAGTCCAGAGAGTGGATTGTGGAGAACTTGGCCACCATTCAAGGGCTCAGAGCAGGTAGATCTTGTACCCCAGGGATTGTGGAGTGTGTGGGCCCCACCCTGATGTTTGGAGTGTGTAGTACCTTCCCTCCAATGTTCAAGTAAAGCATGGCTGCAGGGCAAGCAAATGGCATGGGTGGGCATGCCACTCCATCAGATCTGGAGGACAAAACATAATTCCATAGATGACTCTCATACTTTGAAGTAAACCCTGCACATTTTCTATTGTTTAGAACTCATAATCTATGCTTTTCTTCTAATTTCTCCCTTCTGTAATAGAAATGTTTATCCTATACCTGTCCTTCCTTTGTATATTTTTAGAAGATAATTTGTGCTTTAGGTTTCAAAGGTCCATAGACAGAGGGGAATAGTGGCCCTGGAGAGACTTTGTATTAAGCATTGTTTCTGAAATGACTTGAGGTTTTTTGGGATATTATCATGGAAAGAATTTATTTTGCATATGGAAAGAACATGCCTTTTTGGACCCTAGAAGGTGGAGGGTGGTGATTTGAAGCTGTGTATAACCCAGAAAAAACATCTGCTTAAATCTAATCCAGTTATGTGGGTATAGGTCTGTTGTAAATAGGACCTTTGATGAAGTTCCTTCCATTAAAGTATGGCTCTCCTCAGCCAGGAAGGTTCTTAATCCTAATACTGGATTCCTTTATAAGAGAATGAAATTCAGACAAAGAAAGAAAAAGCCACAGAAGCAAGAATCTGAAACCAATGAAACCCAGAAGAAGAGAGAGTCCAGCAGATGCTGCCATTTGCCTTGCCATATCACAGAAGAACCGAGGATCACCAGAAGTCCATCTTGTGTCAGAAAGCATTTCCTTGAGGATGCCTTGATTTGGAGAGTTTCCTTAACTCAAAACTGTGAGTGAATAAATTCCCTTGTTCAACCTGACCCATTTCCTGGTATTTGCTTTGAGCCACCTAGGAAACTGAAACATCAGGTAAAGCAGTGACCATTATAAATATATAGGGAAAGAATGACTTAATATGCTGAATAATACTATATGGCATAAAATATGACTTAATAGTATTAGTGTTTAATTAGGGTCTCACAGGTCAGTATATCAGCAAATAAATATGAGATCATTTTAAAGTTAAGTAAAATTCAATTTTATAGAAACATACAGTGGTGTGGAGGAATGTAGTAAGCAAAGTCAATGTCCTCAATCCTTTGGTCTATCTATGACACAAAATGGTCCTTTAATATATCTCCCTAGAGGACTTGTTTTTTTCTGGAATAATCCATTCTTCTACCATCCCAAAATGAATATTCACAATTTCATTTGTAGATCTTTTTTTTCCAGATCCAGTGTTTTCATGGGTTCATGCATATCCTTTTACAGTTTTCCCTTCAGTAAACCAAAATGGATCTTGATAGACACTAAGGAGGCTTTTGACTTTTATAACAAATACATTTTGCATTAGTCTATGTTGGTCTTGATAAGACAAGTACTTGATAAAACAAGATAATTTGTTTTCTATTCATCAAGAATAAGATGGGAAACACATGTGGCTCAAGTGGTTGGGCATCCATCTACCATATGGGAGGACCTTGGTTTGAACCCCAGGACCTCCTGGTAAAAACTGTACACCAAAAAAGAAAAAAAAAAAGAGAATAAGACAAAGTTTGTAAGCTCATTTTAGGCTCTCACATTATGTTTAACATTTCCATGGAATATTTTTAAGTGTCTGATATCATCAGATATTAAATGAATGTTTTTCAATCTCCATAGCTGCTGCTTCTGTCAGAAACTCACCCACATTTTTTTCTTATAAAGGTTCCAGCAAACAATATATTTTATTTATTTTTTCAAAATTTTACTTTGTTTATTACTTATATTTGTATTAGTCAGGAATATTTATTATTTTTAAAAAGATATAAAACTTAAATTGGCTTAAATAAAGGTTGAAGGGAAGGTAGTGATCTGACCTGGAGCCAAGCACTAGGATGAGGAAGGCCGCGCCATCCCAGCTGCACTTCTACCTTTCATGGTGGGAGAGGCCCCAGACAGCTCGCCAAGCCTGGGAAACCTTGGTCACCCAGTTCCCAGGGCCCAACTTCAAGGAGACATGGTCGAGACGTCGACAACATGAAGGGAAGCTGTCCACCTGCTCCAGGGCCCGGCCCTGCCATTAGGTCCCTTCTCCTACAGAGAAACAGAGACCTGTTTCCACATGATGCTGCTTGTGGAGAGGATGCAAACAGATCCTCTTAAGTGCTTTCAGTCCCACTTCACATGCTGGAGCTTCCCTGACAAAGGGCCTAATGTGCCTGGCTTTTTTCAGGACTTCAAACAGTTGTTTTTTTTTAAGTAGTTTTTCAACTACTTTCAACCAAAAGGGGGAAATGGTAAATACAAATGAGTTTTTATGGCTAAGAGATTTCCAAGTGAGTTAGGAGGTCATTCCAGAGGTTATGCTTATGCACATCTCAGCAGGATCTCATTGACAGCCACAGTAAACTCTGCCTCAAACAGTGGTGTTCCTGAGGGCTTTAGAGACATTCAGACACTGTAGGCAGGTCTGACAGCTCAGGAATTCTGTACCCTGCCAGTGGGCCTCACTTTGGAATTTATGCTCCCCAGTGTAACCGAGTTAGACTCATTTATAAGTTCCCTACACATGGCTCTTCTGCCCCTTTTATTTGAGCCCATAATTAGCACTATACTGATAAATATTTGTCCCAGAGACTTAAATCTTTGGTCCATCCATGTGCCAGTTGAGCCCTAAATTTCAGCAGATTTGCAGCCAACACCTACTCTCCAGTTCATCAGACTCACCCAGCACAACTAACAAGGAGATGATGATGGACAACGCCCATGCCAAGGAACAGAGAGTGTGTGCAACTGTAAGCATGTTAGGGAGAGTGAAGAATAGGTGTCATATGGGGGCACTTTTGGGACATTGGATTTGTCCTGCATAAAATTGCAGTGATGGATACAAGCCATTGTATATTTTGTCATAACTTACAAAATGTGTGGGACAATGTGTAAACTGTAATGCAAACTGTAGTCCATGGTTAGGGGCAATGCTTCAATATGTGTTTATAACTTGTAACAAATGTACCACACCAATGAGGGATGTTGTTAATGTGGGAAAGTGTGTGTGGGGGGAGTGGGACATATGGAAATACCTTATAATTTTTATGTATCATTTCTTTAACCTAAAGCCTCTTTAAATATAAAAATAAAAATTAATTATTTTTTTTTTTAAATGTAGTTTTTCTTCAGCTTCTCCAATAAAGATATTGGCTATTCCGAAAGATCAGCAAAAAGAAGTGATTAAAAGAATCCTCGTTCCACCATTATGAAACATTTGTCATTCAATTATATTAATGTAGCTTTATTGTTTGTTGTATCAAATAAAGACAAGAAAAGGATTTTTTAAAATGAAATGAAATGCCATTGATTTTTAAAATGGGCAAAACAGAAACGAAAAGTAGAAGACAATGCACAATTTTTTTGCATGAAATAGGCTTGTTTCTTCAACTGAAGCCCGGGATTAACAGATACAGTAGACATAGCAGCTACAGCAAGAACTACAGCTGAATTTTCTCAAGTCTATGGCTTTCGGCTTTTAATGAAACAAGAGTAGGATAAAATCCAATAACAGGTGGGCATGCCTTCACTGTAATGGCTGGCACATCCTGAAATGTGGCACCACACCACAGCGATGAGCCTAAATTTTGTCTGCTGGGTGCCACTGAGCTTCGGCAAATATACTCGGGTGAAAAGGACATCAGAGGGACCTCAGCACAAAGGGAGGGCAGGGACATGGCTATGGCAAAAACAGAGGTGTCTAATGAGCTCACCAGCCCCTCTGTAAATACACATATTCAAGCTTACACACATTCAAGTAAGTACATTAAAATAAAACTACAGTACTTACTATGTGGTCCTGCATTAATATTCTTTCTGAAGGCACAACACGGCCAGTTAGAGATGTCTGGCATCCAACGTGCAGTCCCCAGGTCTTTAGTTCAAAATGAGCTTCCTTGTTTCTGTTGATAGATTTGAGCTTCAAATCATTAAAGTGATTATTTTCTAAAGAACTTAATCATTAGACATATAATGATAACCTACTGACTAATTCAGGGTTTATTTTTCCATTTCTTTAGGATTCTTGACCTTAGAGCCAGCCAGGTGAGTTTCACTCCAACATTTAATAATTTGTGGGCACCCCTGTGAAATCTTTTAAAGTCTTGTTTGGTATTTGCAGTGGTCGATGTGGGGATAATAAAAGTAGCTGCTTCACAGGGTGTATTTAAAGATTAAATGTGACAATGTACAGAAAGCACCAGCACAGTGCCTGCCACGTCCTAAATGCTCAACTAATGAGAGATTCCTTCACACCCATTAATGAGCATGTTGTGAAAGAGATGATTTTGGAGGCCCTGAATGTGAAGATGCCTTCTGGGCATATCAGAATTTGCTGGCTTAGAAGCAGATGGAGGATGACAGAGGGAAGTAAGGACTTAAGCTGCAGGAGGATTCATAGGATTAGCAAAGTAACAGGCAAACTGTGAGTAGAGTATTGATGTTAGCATTAATTACAGTACTTTCTATTTGTGCAGCACCTTACTTTGTAACTTAAGCTGTAATCCTATTCATGTTTGCCTCCCTGAATCACGCTGCATGGTCCTCTCCACTGAGCCTCCAAGAGGCAGTCTCCCTGCCTCTAGCCCAGAGCCTGGCAAACAGAAACAGGCCCTCTCAGAGGAGACAGATGGGATCTGGTTCTCTGTCCTCTTACGGAAGTGCCACGTTAGTGCTGTCTCTCCGCAAAGCTCCTTATTTCCACCTATCAATGTTAAGTATGGTCTGATCACTTTGAATACTTTGAATAAATGATTTTTCTTCAGATTCTGTCTGCCCAAAATGAGATGGGCAGGAAACTGGGTGAGCCGAGTGGAGTTACTGAAAGGTGACAAGGAGCTGGTTTGGGAAGATTAATAATCCACAGCCTGGTGTCAGGGGAGGTGGGAAACTTCTCTCAAGAAGGCATAAGTCTGGGCAATGTGCAGACACAAGGACCCTTGAAATGGAAAATGAGCCCACTACTTGGTGATGAAGACACACATTTATCATATGGAAAGGTGAAAAACCTTTAAATGAAAAAAGCAAGGTACAAAACAAGATTTACAGTACTGTGCCACTTTCCTAAAAAGTGATGATATTCATTTGAAAATATCTGGAAGAATATATACCATTAATTTATGATCCATTCATTTATTAAGCACATATTTACTAGTATACATATACATACTTCTTTTTTACTTGTGTAAATTTCCAAATCGCTCTGTGAGCTAGTATTATTTTTTTTTAATTTTTAAAGGAAAAAGAATATCCTAGAACTACACTGTCCAAAAGAAGAATAATGCAAGCCACATAGGCACTATTAAATTTCCTAAAAACCACATTACAAAGCATAAAAAATAGGTGAAATTATTTTAAATAATATGCATTATTTAACCCAATATGTCCAAAGTATTATTTCAACATGGGGCACTCATGACATATCAAGTGCCCAGTAGCCACAAAGGGCTGATGGCTGCAGGGCTTGACAGTGTGGTTTTAGGAGGGCAGAAGGGAGAAGCAAGGAGAAGACCCACTCTCCCCTCACAGGGGAAAGACTGCCATAGTGAGGGCAGAAGGCCATTGGAGAAACAGATGGGCCAGACCACAGGGCACAAGGGGATCCCAAGTTTGGAGATGATAGATGGGGTTCTCTAGTGGTTGGCCAAGGACAACGAGTGTTACTGGGCCTGGGTTCTCCAGGGGTCAGTTTACTGTGGACCCTGTTCCACAATCTGTGTGTTACTGGACCTGAATCCTGGGAGCCTGAGGTAGTCAAGTAACTTTTTTAAAAATTACAAATATTTTCTTCATTCAAAATTCCATCCAGAACCTCAATTAGGAAACAGATGAAGTGCATCTCACGTCCCTTCAGCCCACTAACCCTGCAGACTCTGGAGAAGTCACAGGACTCAGGTTCTGCCCTGGGTCACAGCAAGGAGGGAGGCATGACAGGGGACACCCAGGCATCACACTGTCACGGCCACCCACCCAGTATCTCTGGATGTCATCGGCAAGCCTGCCCAGGGGCTGCAGCCTGTCCAAGGGCATAAGGCATGTCTTTTGGTCCACAGTCTTCATCAGCTGGAAATCTAATGTTGCCTGGTCCATCAGCCCTGGTAAAAGGATCAAAGCAGAGTGAGAAAATGAACAGCCTGCCATGTCACTCCCACCCAGCTCCCACACAGTTTAAGGTCTTCACTTAAAGTGAATCAGAGTCACTGTGTGTGTGAAAGCCATGAAAGTCATTTTAAATGTTCTATAGCCACGTTTAAAACAGCAAAAAAGAAACAGGTGAATCATTTTAAATAGCACTTATTATTTCAACCAATATATCCAAAATACAATCATTTCCACATGCAATCAACATTTTAAAAACTCTCTTCAGAGAGTTTCCTCTTTTCTTCACACTGTTCTTGAAGCCCAGGGTCTATACCTTCAGATGCTTGGCCACACCTGCCCTGTTTTGGGGCTCAGCAGGCCTGGGTGGCTGTAGGTTGCCCTGTGTCCCATAGATGCAGACCTCAGTGCACCATTAGCACTGGGCACTGCTCTCCACAGGGATTGTGCCCCTAAATTTTCTAAGTGCATGCAGGCATATGGGCATCCTAGCTGATTCCAGCAGTGCAAACCTGGGAAGAGTCTCTGAGTCCCACCCTGTAATCGAACGCACACTATGGAAAATGCTCTGGATGCAGGTTCTGCTGCACAGTGAGGACCACCTCCTGGATGCTCATGCTAAAGAAGACCATTTTGGCACCGTGCGAACAAGGTTAATAATATGCATGAAGAAAATCAGTCATATCGTGTCTGATATGTACTAGGAAAGTTTACCAGGTGGAACAAGACCTTGGTTTGATGGTAATGTTTGGGGGCCTGTTTTACATCAAAGCAATAAATGAACAAAGGAAATAGCTGCTAATGTGCCAAGCAGATTCCCAAGGACACGTTCTCCTCCTGCTTCTCTCTACTGGCTTTTACAAAGTCCTTGAGTGGAAAGATCATATGCAGTGCCAACTGCCCTGAGTTAGTTTAATGCTCTGGCTCTAGCTAACTTGAGGAGTGCCATCCACTTCTAATCAC
>JAQZBX010047651.1:0-20414 GCA_029593785.1 Cabassous unicinctus
CTTCAGCTAAATGCTCCGGTTCGCCATTTTCAAATTCTGTCTTCCATATAACACCAGGAGTTAATCTCATTAAGTTCTCTGCAACTTTAAAACATGGATCGCCTTTCCTCCAGTTTCCAATAAAAGTTTCATCATTTACTTCTAAGGCATCATAGAAAGTCTCTTTAGCGTCCATATTGCTATCAACAGTTTCTTCAAAACGATCTTGGCCTTTTCCGTCAAGCATTTCACAATTCATCCAAAAAATACCCCTTACCCATTTATAAAACCGTTCCAACATTTTGGTAACTACAAAAGCACTACCCCACTCCTGGTACCAAATTCTGTCTTAGTCAGCCAAAGGGGTGCTAATGTGAAATACCAAAAATGGGTTGGTCTCTATAAAGGGTATTTATTTAGGGTAGAAGTCCACAGATACCAGGCCATAAAGCATAAGTTTCTTCCCTCACCAAAGTCCATTGTCACGTGTTGGATCCAGACAGCTGCCGACATTTGCCCAGGGTTCAGACTTCTTGGGTTCCTCTCTTTCCAGGGCTGCTTTTCTCTCCAGGCTTAGCTCCTGTTTCCTCCACAAGGTCAGCTGTAGGTGATCAGGCGAACGGCTCTCTTCTCTTCTCCTGGGGCCTTCTTTCCAACATCAAAGCTGCTTCTCAAAGACTGCTTCAACTCTGTTCTTTGCCTTGCCTTTTATATTCAATTCCCCACCTACCAGGGGGTGGGGCTCAATGCCCTACTGACTGACATGGCCCAGTCAACGCCCTTATCATAATTCAATCATGCCCAGATTAACAGATTAGATTACAGGCATGATCCAATTATATTTTTGGAATTCATAATTACAAATTCCCCAACGGTTACACAACCCTAGAACATTTGGTAGTTTAGTATAAATAAAGACATAAACTGAAAGACATATAATGTTTCCTAAACTAGTTTATCAAATAAGAAAGTCAATTCATAATTATTTCCACCCTAATATAACCTTTTCTAGCTCATTTCATCATTAATACACACTTTTGGATTGTGGCCCTCCATATTTCCCTTTTATTAAAGTTTGTTGTTGTAAAATTGATTCAGTATGTTAGATGTTACATTTAATATGGCATATGTAACATTTATAATAGTGGAAATGCACATTTTACACTATATTTTAAAAGAGCTGTAGAAAATTCTCACCATGTATTTGGATGGTTGATATATTTTACATATTTACAGTCTTGCACTATTCCAAAATAACTGTTGAATATTATAAGCATGTTGTAAAATGTTAAGGTTAAAATAAGGGGAAATAGAACAAGCACATTTCCCACCACAGTTGGTAATATGAGTGAATCTCCTAGGTTTATGTTCCTTCAGGTGGCTGATACACCAAACTGTCAATCCATGATCTTATTTCACTGCAACAATACATCCCCATGCAACTTTGTCCTTGGAATTCTGGAATGATTAAAGTTCAATGTAAGACCAAATCAATATCAAATAAATAGCTCCATATTCTTCTGGAAGAAATCATTCAAATAAAATCTGTATAATATAGTAAGCCAAGAAATAGTCCAATTCAAAAATATTAGCATGCAGGAAATTAATATAATTTACTGAAGATAATTTATCAAGTAAAACACAAGTATATATTTAAATAGTATATCAGAAAAATTTCAGGTTGATATTTTGGCATTTATTATGGAAAACTCTACAAGGGACTACAATTTCTTCTGATTTGTTTCATAGAAATCAGAAACCAACCAGCTACTTGGTATCTGAATGATTATTATTATAAAATAGACTTCTTTTCCTCTAGAAGACCATATCTCTAAAACTGAGAAAACAATACCCTAAAAGATATATTTCCCATTAGATATAGTGATATATATTCTACTTAAATTAAAAATTAATTTCAACTGTGATATATATAGCTCTTATATATATATATATATCTCCTATATATAGATAGATATAGCTCCTATATTATTCTCCAATGAACTTTTTCTCAAATATTTCCTTGAAATGATACTTTAAACAAGGAGTAGGGATGGAGCTTCACTATTAAATACAAGAAGAATTCCCTGTGCCTACAGTTGCAAGTAATAATAAGAGAATCAAAATAATTTCATCTTTGAAACTTTAAAAATAAATTTCTTCCTGAACATATATCAAAGGGCTACATGAGGAGAATGTATTCTTGATAATTCATGAACAATTTTGAAGACAGGCAAAAACTCAAAACAATTTAAATGATGAATTTGAAATGCATTTTAAGAAATGTTACTACATTGTGATTTCCTTCTATTGTAATTTTTGGCCTCAGAAAATAAACCTTTAATCATTTAGCATGAACAATTTCAGGAGAAATTATCATTTAAATGTATAGTCATTTTTGTCCTTTTTTAAGATTTTTAACCTCCCAAATCAAAAGGGCTGACTTCCAAATCAGGGTGGAAGAAAATGTTTTGTTTACCAGAGATCTTTTAGGAAAATTGGTCTCTAGTCCACAATTAAGAACATGCATATTTGCAAGTGGTGCTGTGTTAGACTTGATGTCTGTACTTCCACAGGAATTGACTTCAATATATAGGTTCAAAATATATTTGTTCGAATGAAAAATGAAATCCGATAACTGATTTAAACTGATTAGGTTTTTAACAAATACATTTTATTGATACATATTAATAAAATATAAATCCATCCAAAATGTACATCAACGCTATTTGTTTCTCATAGATGTGCATTCACCACTTCAACCATTATTAGAGAATTTTCATTATTCTAATAATACTAATAATAAACAAAAAACCAAACAAGCAATCCTCATTATAGCTCAATCTCTCCCTGCTTCCCCTTCTGTTCATAGCTGCTATTCTGTTTCTGTGTCTCTACATTATTTATAATTATATTTGGAAAAACTTTCTTATGTATGAAATATTACCCATTTTCATATTTCACATGAGATTTCTCTATGTCATACATACCAATATTACATTTTTTAGCTTTCCTTAAAGTAATATACATGACCTTAGACTTTCATTTCAACCACTGTCATACCCAAATAATAGCTCTGCTAGTTGTAAAAACCATGATGCACTTTCACCATTCCTACTCATTTTTCAAAGACTTATAACCTTTTTAACAATTCTGCACAGAATAGCCCTCAGCTTTCTGTTCTCTACCCTCATTCTATTTTCTACTGACCTTTATTCCAATTATTACTCCATGAGTTTACACAATATATTTAGTTCATAATAGCACAATCATAAAATATTTATCATTTTGTGTTTGGCTCCCTTCACTCAACATCATGTCCACCAGGTTCATCCTTGTTGTCATATGCTTCATGACTACATTTCTTCCTACAGTTGAATAATATACCATCATCTGTACACAAAACAATTGTTTATCCATTCATCAGTTGATGAACACTTGGTTGTTTCCATCTTTTAGAATTGTGAATAAGCCCATCGTATGTAGATGTCTTTTCATGTCACTGTTCTCAGTTCTTCTGGATATATACCTATCAGTTATATTGCTGGGTGCCAAGGTAAGTCAATATTCATCTTCCTTAGGAATTGCCAAAACAGTACTCCACAGTGGCTGTACCATTCTACATTACCACTAACAAGAAATAACTCTCTACATCCTGTCTAACAGTTGTCGTTTTCCCACTCTTTAATAGCGGTCATTCTAATAAGTGTTAAATGATATCTCATCTCATTTTCCCCTTTTTTTTGTTATTTATATTTCTTCATTGGAAAATTGTCTATTCAATTCTTTTGTCCATTTTGTAAACAAATCAATTTTATTGATACACATGAAGAAAGCATACATTTCATCCAAAGTGTACAAAGACATTTGCTATGATCACATAGTTGTGCTTTCATCACTTTAATCAATATTAGAGCATTTTCATTATTTTGATAATAATAGTAATAATAAGCAAAAAACAGGCAAGCAAGCAAGAAAAGTCCTCACCTCTCAATCTCTCTTTGCTTGCCCATTTTAAATCATGTCTTCATATTTTGGGCTGTAGTAACTCTACATATCATCGATATTAAACCATTATCAGATATTTGATTACCAAATATTTTCTTCCAGAGTCAGCTACATTTTCTCTGTTTTGACAAAGTAATTTTATGTGCAAAGTATTTAGTTTTGAGGAGGTCCCATTTATCTTTTTTTTTTTTTTGCTCCTTCTTGGGTGCAAGGTTTAAGAAACTATCACCTAACACAAGATCATGAGGATATTTTCCTACATTTTCTTTTAGGAGTTTTATGGTTGTAGTTATTATATTTAGGTTCTTGGTCCATTTTGAGTTAATTTTTATATAAGGTGTGAAATAGAGGTACTCTTTCATTCTTTGGATATGGATATCCAGTTCTCCCAGCACCATTTGTTAAATAGACTGTTCTAACCAACTGGGAAGGTTTGAAAACCTGAGAAATCACTTGACCATTGATATGATGATCTAATTCTGAGTTCTCAATTTTGTTTCCTTGTTCAATCTGTCTGTCTTTATGCCAGTACCATGCTCTTTTTAACAGTATAGCTAAGTAATATGCTTTAAATTAAGAAAGTGAGAACCCTCCATCTTGGTTAATTTTAAAACATTTTTGGCTATTCATGGTCCTTATCCTTCCAAATAAAATTGATTATTGTCTTTTCTATTTCTGAAAAAAAAAATGTTGGTATTTTAATTGGCATTGCATTGAATCTATAAATCAGTTTGGGTAAAATTTACATTTTAATGATATTAAGTCTTTCAGGCCATAGACACGGAATTTTCTTCCATTTATTTGTTTCCAAAGGTTTTTTTAGCAATGGAATTTAGTTTTCTAAACACAAGTCTTTCATGTCCTTGGTTAAGTTTATTCCTGAATATTTCATTCTTTTAGGTGCTATTATAAATGGAATTGATTTTCTCATTTCTTCCTCAGATTGTACATCGGTAGTATGTAGAAATGCTATTAATTTTTGTGAATCAATCTTGCATCTCATCATATTGCTGAACTTATTTATTAGTTCTAGTATTTTAGTTGTGGAATTTTCAGCATTTTCCAGATATATGATCATATCATCAGTGAATAGTGCAATTTTAATTTTATTTTTGAATTGTGACTCATTTATTTTGTATGTAGAATTGTATTTAGGACCCATGTTAAAATTAATTATTAGATTAAAGTGATTGGTTCTAATTCTTGGGATTTCTACAAATAAGTACACCTCACATATGCATGAGGTTAGTTTTACTTATTTCTCTTAAGTTTGTATGAAATTCTTATTTATGTTGTGCTATCCTATTGTATAAACTATATAGTGGATATTCTTGTGTTTCCCAAAATTCAAAGACAAATTGTTAAATAGTTTAGCATAAAATACAATAGTTGCAGGTGTTTTTGTAAGCTCCCCTGGTCAGATTAAAGTGGTCCCTTCCTACTTCTAGTTTATTGAAATATTTTCATGTAAATAGTAGTTAAACTTTACCAAATAAATTTACTATATTCATTGACATAACCACAAGTTTTTTGTTCTAATTTACAGTATTCATAAGGTGAATTGTGTTCCTGAAATAAATCAATAAACCAAATTTATGTATTTTTCTTTTTATATTTCTGAACTAAATATACCTGTATTTTGAGGTGGGTTTCTGTCTCTGATTCATAAGTAATATTCATGTATAATTTTCAATTCTTAAAATGTACTTACAAAATTGTAGTAAACTTAAAATGTCCTAATGAAATGAGTTGACAATATTTCATTTTTCTGGAAATATTTGCAGAAGATTGGTATTATTACATATATTTATATGTATATATAAGAATTTAACTATTTAAGGGGTTTATATATAGCATTTTGTAGAGATACATTTTCATTAATATATCTAAACAAATTTTCTCCTTTTATTAATTACTTCATTTTCAATACTAAGGGGCTGGTTGCATAGGGTTCAATATACAATAAAATCAGTCTTTATAAAAATTGTTTCTTCCATCCCTTTTATACACAGAAACAACCACTTTCCAAAATCAGGCAAATATTCACCTATATTTCTTTCAGATTGAGTATTTCATTTCATTTGATTTTAAACAAATGAATTTTATTGATACATGTTAATAAAGCATATAATTTATCCAAAGTACATACAATGGTATTTGGTGGAATCACATAGTTATGTGTTGATCACTTTTATCATTATTAAAGCATTTTCATTATTTCAATAATCATAATAAACAAAAAACAAACAAGAAAATCCCCCACATCTCAATCTCTTTGTTTTCTCTGCTGTACATAGCTGGTATTTCTTGCTATTCTTGTACAATTATGTATTTGTTTATGAAGCAGTTTTATTGAAATGTATTCACATACCATATGATATATCCAAACTGTATAACCAATGGCTTTTTTTTCTTAGCTGTTAAAATGTCCTTTTTTGTAAAATTGTAAAATAAACAGAAAAATAGATTGAAAGAAAAAAAGAGAGTGAAATGCCAGGGTAGATATAATCAATTATAAAAATTAGAGGGTATAGCAAGAAACATTTATAAAAGTAAATAAGAATTCAGATATAATATAAATTAATTATAACATAATTCTAAGTTTTATATTACAGTTCTAAATATTGGGCATAATAATTGCTAAGAATGAAATAAATTATTGGTTTAGTTACAAAATTTCCATTTAAGCCATAATTCTTTCTAGATAAATACCTATTTGGGATCTTATTGAAATGAATTAGAGCAGATAACAATTGGCCAACTCATAATTTTATGAGGCAGAAAAACTCAAAATCTTGTTCAACAGTAGTCATGCTAAATCATTATTGATCCAGATAGATTATTTTAATTGCAGTATGAATAAGAAAGGCTTAAAGAAAAATGAAGTATCCAAAAATATATCTCTTCTCCAGCCTTCCTCAATTAAAAGCAAGTGTTTATTCTGTATGAAAAAGAAATATATAATACTGATGATTTATTCTGTTTCTGGTGTTTTGTCTTTCTTGGATATTGATATTTATATCCTTCATAATGGTTGGGAAGTTTTTGGTCATTATTTCCTCAAATATTCTCTCTGTCCCTTTGCCATTCTTTTCTCCTTCTGGGACAACAGTAATGTGAATGTTTGTGCACTTTCCATTGTCTTTCAATTCTTGGAGACTCCATTCCATTTTTTCCATCCTCTTCTCTTTCTGTTCTTCTGTCTTTTCCAGTTCAGGGTTCTGTCTTCGAAATCACTAATTCTGTCTTCAAGCAATTCAAATCTGCTCTTATGAGCCTCTATCATATTTTTAATCTTATCCACCAAGTCTTTCATTTCTGTAAGGTCTGTTACTTTTTTTTTGAAGACTTGCAAATCATTCTTTATGATTTCCCAGTGTCTTCTTAATATCCTTTATTTCTGTAGTCATATTTTCTTTAAATTCCTTGAAGTGAATTAGAAGAGTTATGTGATTATCACTGATTAATTGTCTTAAATCCTATATCTCTTCAGGATATTTGGTTTGTCATTTTGGCTGGCCCATCTCTTCCTGTTCCCAATATCACATAACTTTTGCTGATGCCTAGACATCTGAATATGATGGTGAATTTATTCTGATGACTAATTTCTCTCTCTTGTTTATTTTTTTCACAGCTCTTCTCTGATATTTGGTTCAACTTTAAAATTGCCCAAATTAAGTTTTCAAAATCTGACCACGGACTCACTAGTGGGATGCAAATTTTCTCCATGGGCATGGATACAGAAAGCACAGAGAATAGCTTTTATCCATGCAACTTCCAGACTGGCTAGCAGATGTTGCTACTCAGCACAGCTTTCCACAGAGATGTTTCAGTATAGGCTTTGCTGTGCTTCTGTGTTGAATCTCCAGCTTGGAGAGTCATAGTAGGCTCTGATGGCTGAATTCAATGAGGAAAAGCACCCTGACCTCCCCTTGAAACAGCTGCCTTTTCCCTTGAAACAGCTGTCAGGGAAGATATCTGTTCCCCTTCAGTCAGCTACAGTTAACCAGGGCTTTTACCTCAGTTCCATTTTGGTCAAGAATTATTTTAAAATAATCAGCCTAAAATGAAAATTTAAAACCATTAGATTTCATTTTAACCTCTCAAATTGGCAAATATTTTTCATAAAAATGTTCATTATTAGAGTGCTATAAATATGAAAAAAGTGAGGCCTAAATGCCCAACATTATGAGCATGAGTCAATAAATTAGGGCATAGCCAAATAATGGAATGACATACTTCTTTCATAATCAAAATGTCAAAGTCTATTTAGTGACATGGGAAAACGTTCACAATGTAATGTCAATGGGCAAGAACATTATACGACATTATATTGTCATATAATGTGGTCCACAGACATACATTTAATTATATCGCTGAAAATGAAACAAAATATAAACTATAGTTGTATTTAGGTGATTTTTATTTGCTTCTTTATGAACCTCTTTATATTCTAAATTTTCAAATCTCATATAAGAAAAGACATTCCTATTACAAGTCATATGGAGTTAAATTGCAGAACCAGTATACTTTAGGTTATTTAAAAATTCTTTCCCACTGTTTCTTTATTATTAGTCTTCCAATCACTTCTGATAAAAACACTGCAACATGTCTACCAGGCAAAAAATATTTTTATTCAGCTTCTGAAAATTGGTAATAAATATCTTGATACAATGATCAAACAAATAGGCATAACTTCATACCTTACACTGCCAACCATGTCATTCTGCAAGCTCTGTCTCTATTTCAAAGCCACAGCTGCACTATTTCCTGTATTCTCTTTCACCAAGCTGTATCACACTCAAAAAAGTATTAATGGACAATTGTACAGAAAAGAATTAACATAACAGGCCTGAGACTGCCATCTTTAGAAAGTCCTGTTTACAATTGGCTGGGGTCTGAGAACTTGAATGCTGGAAGTATTCCTATTCCACCATTCCCTAGCTGATAGGAATGGCTCACTGAGCCTAAACCATTTTTACAAATAATGGGGTGTATGTTGCACACCATCTTGCCTTCTGGGAATCTGGAATTTTGAGAATGCTGGGTAGAAGATGCCTACCTGACCCAGTACAAACTCTGGGCACTAAGTTTTTAATGAACCTCCCTGGTAGACATCACTCAACACATGTTGTCACAGCTTGCTGCTGGAGGAATTAACTGTGTCCTGTGTGAGTCCACTGGGAGATGACTCTGGAATTTAGTATCTAGTTTCCTGCAGATTTCACCCCATGTGCCTTTTCCCTTTGATGATTTTGCGTGGTATCACTTTGCTGCAATAAATCATGGCTGTGAGTAAAACTAAAAAAAACAAACAAACAAACAAACAAAAAAACTCATCCTCATATTGTGAAACATTTTGCCTCCCCCAATACCTGGCAAAGAAATTTGCATTAATCAATTTATTTATATACACGTATTCCTATAATATACATGGTCTTATTGCCTTTGTTTTGTAGGTGAAGTACCAGAGGGAAAAAAATTTAATCAACAAATCTTAAGAGATTATATTAGATGAAAGAAATAGAATTAGATGAGATAGAAATTAGATGAAAGGAAACCGAGAAGCTCTTAAATAACAGTGTTTTCTATTTACTAATTGTGTTTATTGCCCCTTTGGACTAAGTACTTTTATTTCTCCTTCTCACTGAGTTCTCCTGAAGGAAGCTCAAGTGAAGAACAATGCTCTGGCCAAATTACATCACTAATAGCAATTTCTGCTTGTTTGCTTTTTCCCATTGTTTTGTACTTTGGCATATCATCAACAGCCTTTTCTGTATGTGGAAACAAATTACTGAATTTCACTTAGGCATTTTGTTAGATTCTGGGCTTCTGTCCTTAAATGATCTTAAGTTTTCAGCCATCACATTAAAAAAAAAGTAAAAACAAATTTACCCAAATATTTCAAAATAAAGGACACATAAATAAGATTTCTGTTTAAAAGGATAATTTAGGGAACATGATAAGCAAAGAAAGAGGCAACCTGGTAACTTTTTGATGTGATATTGGTATTTTTCTTTAACTGATATCAAAATATGAAAAATAACTTGATCACTCTGAAAATCAAATTGCATTTTGAAAACAAGAAATATAATCCCTTAAATATGTTATGCATGTACAATAGCAAATGTAAAACAACTAATATATTTCATATAGGTGTATAGAAGATTACTTATCACTGCTATCTCATTTACAAAATCTCTAAATCTTGCAAATTAGAGCTAATTAAAATGATACAATGTCATTATGTAACTGCATTGCATATACCTAGATATAGATACAGATAGATATAGATATAGATGATATAGATATAGATATAGATAGATTTAGATTTAGATATAGATTTAGATTTGAATATAGATAGACACTAAGACATAGACATAGTCATAGACATTGCAATTAAATTAATAGAAAAATATATACAGATAGAGCAAATTATAGAGGATAGATATGTGAAGAGAGATTATATGAACAAACTTTTTGCTTTTTAAACAAATTTTACTTAAAAACATTTTCCAAATTTCAAGGGGTCTAAATATAATTCCTTCAAATACAGAGAATGTACTATCTTGGTAATTTCTCCTAAAACTTTAAAAAATCAGCATGTAGTGACATTGCATTAGTAATGAGAATATTAGTGTGTTAGAGAAAGAATTGAAATGAAATGAAAACATCTAATATATGATGGTACAACTAGGGAAGAGATTGAAGTTGGCACATTGTAAAATGAGGGTAGGACAAAATTCTGGTGGGATTAAGGATTTTGTCTGATCTCTTTAGAATAATGAGTTTGGAGGAAGAAAATGCAGATAGGGACCAACTATACCACTGGAACTGACTTTGTTCTCCTAGGGCTTTTTAATGACATTCAATCTCCCAATCTCCTCTATCATCTTCTTGGTGTTTCTTGTGGCCCTTGTTGGTAATGTTATGATGATTATTCTCATTTGGTTGGACTCTTGACTCCATACTCCTATATACTTCCTTCTCAGCCAACTTTCCATCATCGACTTCTTGTATAGATCCACAATTGTCCCCAAAATAGCCACTGATTTCCTGTCTGGGAAAAATATCATTTCATTTTTTAACTGTGGAATTCAGCTCTTCCTCTTCACAACCTTTATTGCACCAGAATATCTTCTCCTGGCAGTTATGGCTTATGGCCATCCTCTCCATTACTTAGTTCTCAAATGGCCTATATTCTGTGCTTTCATGGTGGCTGGTACCTGGCTGGGTTCTCTGCTCAATGCTTTCATTCAAGTCATATATATTCTGAATTTCCCTTACTGCACCTCCAGGCAAATCCATCATTTCTTTTGTGAAATGATGATTTTACATTAAGAAAAAGATTATTTTTCTTAATATATATTTCCAATTAAATACTAAGAGCAGTGTACAAATATGTTATAGCACAATAGATTTATGCTTATAATATGCACATAGGTAAGACTATTTGTATGCAACACAGTTATCAACAAAATTTAAGATATTCAATTTTTAATTGATTTTGCAAGTGTTAAAGGAATCTTAGAACTGTAATAAATATTTAATTTTTAGATACATACCACAAAAATTTTGTGTATACCTTATAACTCACTTCTTTGGGATCCTGTCATAATTATTTTTAGCCATGTAACATTACTGGCTTACATATTTGCATATATATTGTAATGATTAATTTTCATTTAATATTAATGAAAAATCACCAATCCATTATCTCTCATGAATTAATATTATCATCTTTGAGATATCTGAATTTTCAACTTTTTTTTTTGAATTTTGTTAGTATATCTCATCATTCCACATTTTTTATATTTATAATTCCATAATTTTTTGCAGTGGTGAGTCATTTCCTTTTATATTTAATTTAAATTCAAAGTTCATCAAGGTAAATATATTTGATTCTGTATAAAATCTATCTACTAAATTTCTCCTCCCTGTGATGACTCCCTCATCTCTTTGCTCATTGTTTATTTTGCTTGTTGTCTGCTTGTTGTTTGCTTATTGTCTGCTCATTGTTTTTGCTCAATGTCTGCTCATTGTTCTTTCTCCATATCTGTTCATTGTCTCCTTGTTGTTTGTTTCTCTTCTTTAGGAGGCACTGAGTACCAAACCCAGGACCTAGAATATGGGAGGCCAGTGCTCAATTGCTTGAGCCAAATCCACTATCCACCATCTTTTTAATTTTGCATCATGTATTTAATAATCAATAAGTTGCATTTAATTTTCAAAAGATTATTTGGTTGGACAGAACTGGCACACAAGAGCAATAACAAAAGCAATTATAGAAATGCTGCTCAGCAATACCAACTAATTCTTGTTTATAAGATTTATAATATTTTGTTAATATTTCTTATTGCTTATCTCTGTTATTATGTTTTTAAAAACACATCCTATGGCTTATTAATTGCAGAATAATTATCCCTATGGAAATTTTCTGGAGAAATGATCCTTCAATGCATAACACTGATAGAAGATATTTAATAAATATGAGCTAAAATAAATAAAAATATATGTAATAATTTTACCTGGAAAAGGTATTTCTTTGCATAATACAACCATCATCTCAGCTTAAGTAATAATTTCACTTTCTTCTCAATCTCAAGGTAGCTAATATTTTTAAATTGTTATGTAAGTATAGTTGCAACAGCCAAAAGTTACATCACCTGATGTGAAATAAATAGCCCAATTCTTCTTTCTGAATTGCCACAATCTTTAACCCACACTTCAGGATAGCTTAAGTGCAATGAAAGGGACTAATAGGTTATTTGAACATATTACCTCTTTTTTCTCTATATCTGCTAACTCTATATGACCTTATGTAGATAATGCCTCTCCTCTCTTTTCAGCATGTGGATTTTCACTAAACTGTCAGGAACACAATCCTAACCCATGGTGAAATGCATAAATATATTATCCAGGAGCAGCAAAACCTTTTTTCCTTCTGCTTAGCCATAATTACTGATGTAGGAATTTAATATATATTGAAGTCAGGATGAACTGTTCCCTTTCCTGGGATTTTTATATATTATGAATCGTTTAATAAATTAGTGAACCAAATTTCTCTTCCAAGGAAAGTATTCCATTTGTGAAAGATTGTAGGTATCCCTCCAAATTGTTTGAAAACCAGCTAAACCAATATTTAAAATTGGCAGTCATCACATGCTAATATAAAGTTCCAATAGATTCAACATTAGAGCTTGCAAAAATGGGCCTGCATTTACCCCTGGAACAATCAGATGGCAATGGAAAGACCCTGTGTCTCACCTAGGAGAGAATTCCAACTATTTACCACCTTGTTGTTTTCAGGCAGGACTCTGTGGGCACTCAGGTTGTAGGGTCTTTTATATAATAGGTTCTCTATTTTTTGTGGAATAATTCATGAAGTTTAACTACCAAATCTTGAAATATACATTATTCTAATTTTGGTTCCTCATATACATTGAATTTTGTTCCTCAATAAGATATATTTAAATATTAAAATGCAGTCTCATGAATGTGATCCTATTTAAAACTAGGATCTCTGAAGATATCATGAGGCCAAACTGGAATTGATTGGAAATATGACTGGGATTCTTATTAGGAGATTAAATTTGGACAAAGAGAGAGGGAAGTAGAACCAGCCTCATATCAGAAGCAGAGAATGAGTTGTGTTATGAATTGCCATTGCTAGAAATCTGTGGATTTCAGTCAATGCATGGCTTTGACAAGATCTTCATAAGGAGTTCTATTGTCCAGAACTTTGCATTAAGCCACCCAATAAATTTCTGGTATTTTAAACAGGGTGGGACTTTGTGAGAACAGCCTTAGGAAACTAATAAATAAATAAATAAATAAACACCTACTTTGAGGATATACACTATTTTTCATGTATTCGTCTCTCATCCAGCAAGATACAAGAATATTCATTAAACTCATTGCATTGTAAACATTTTACATTTTCTTAAGTTTAAAATATATCTAAATTTGCATGTTATCAAGATGATAAACTTCTTAAATGCATAATTCCACATTTTAAAATTGCTTTTTAAAAATACTTTGCTATTCTTTTTGTGTATTAATGTTATTTTAGACAAGTAAGGCTTTTTTAAAGTCTCTAACAGATAGGTTGTGTTTACTTTTTCTGCTACCTCATCATGTAAAACACCTCTTCAAAAATGGATAGTAGGCCAACAAAAATTAATATTGTAGTTAATCCTAAGAATGTTATATATCAATCTGAGCAAAGAAACATGACCTCAAAAGACATAGGACACTGTGTCACAGTTTGATATAGTTATGAATTCCAAAAATAGATATTGGATTATGTTTGTAAGCAGGTCTATTTCTCTGGGTGTGATTAAATTATGATTAGGGGTTTGATTGGGTCATGTCAGTAGGGTGTTGAGCCCTGCCCCTAGGTGGGTGGGGAATCAAAGATAAAAGACATGGCAAAGGATAGAGTTGGAGTGTTTTGAGCTGGAGTTTTGATGTTGGATTTCTGATGCTGAGTTTTAATGCTGGAACCCAGGGAAGTAAGCACACAGAGGAAGTTGGTCATGAGGAGGGAGAGAAGGCCCCAGAAAAAGAGACGCGCTGTTCACCTGATAGTCTTAAGCTGGCCTTGTGAAGAAAAGCAAAGCCTGAGCCTGGAGAGTGACAAGCCCAGAGAAGAGAGGAAGACAAGAAGCCTGAACCCTGGCAGACATTGCAGACATCTTGCTCCAAAGTAAGCATACAGTGGAGCTTGGTCATGAGGAAGGAGAGAAGGACCTGGTAAAAGAGAAGAGCTGTTTGCCTGACAGTTCACACCTGGCCTTGTGGAGAGAGGCAAAGGCTAGAGAGCCTCATAGTCTACAGCTGACTTTTGGAGGAAACAGGAACTGAGCCTGGAGAGAAACAGAGGCCCGGGAAGAGAGGAACCCAAGAAGCCTGAACCCTGGGAAATGTCGGTAGCTGTCTTGCTCCAACACGTGGTAACAGACTTTGGTGAAGGAAGAAACTTCTGCTTTATGGCCTGGTAACTGTGTCTACCCCATATAAATACCCTTTATAAAAACCAACCGATTTCTGGTACTTTGCATCAGCACGCCTTTGGCTGACTAATACACTTCATAAATTTTAACTATAAAGCAAAGGAGATAATACTAAATCCCAATGAGTAATGTGATGAATTTCATCTATTGGCTTACAATTAACCTTCTAGGTGAACACAGACATGTATATTTATATGTAGTCCAGCTTAAGAGTCATTAGCTGCAGGCATTTACTGTTATTAACTATAACTGTGTTTAATCACACTCCTGAATCATTTCAGGTAAGTTAACATGTCTACAATATTTCTTCAAATCAATTTCTATTCAGTGAAAAGCACTTTGTTCTATTTAGATTCGAGAAGCTTACTGTAACAAGTTTGCATGAGGCTCACCATTCTTTCTCCCTATGTTGAAAGGTGATACATCTGCTTCTTTATTGTTTATTTTTGCCTGACAAAAGGCTTTCAAATAAGGAATATTTTGGCAGTGTCCCATTCATTTTTATTATTGCTGTGAATTAATAATACATACATTATATATATATAACCATATTAAAATTTAGTAATCAATTTTTAGAGAATTTTAAAAGAGACTTTAAAGTAATTTTTAGAAGATGAAAGTTTTTATTTGTTAAAATGTTATTATGGAATATTTGGCCTTCATTATGATTATTTGTACATTTCATTATAACATAGAAAAAGACTGTTAACTATAATTATTTATTGATGTATATTTGGAAAGAGTATGCAATTTTTAAAATATTTCTGAGATGTTAGGATAAAAAATACATTTCTCAGTCTCCCAGTTTCTGGACCAGCACGTAAACATCTTGGAAATCATCATTTCCATCCCTAAAATGACAAAATCATCAATAATTGGAAAAACAACTCTTCATATATCTCTCAGAGAATTGAGGTCACAGTGCAAGCCATAGCCCTGAAAATACTATTGAAACAGTTAATGTGAATCATTGCTAACCTTTAGAAACAGAGAAACAGAATATCTCTGATGGAGCCAGTACAAGTAGGGATGCTTGAACACTAGTTGAACTGTAGGAACACTTTGGTTAAATTATCTTTGAAAGTTTAAACCTGCTTTGCTGCACAAGCAAAATACTGCTGCAAGGGAAAAAGCTGCTGTTATCAGTTTGTGCTGAAAACAGTAAGAACTTTCTTACTTTACACTGTTACTCCTGTGCAACACAAAACTTTCTGAGCCCTTACACGTGCAGCATGTGCTTGGGCACGCCTCCTGATATAGCTGACTGCATATATATTGAAGGAGATCCAATAAGCAGGGCTTCCCCCGTCAAAGAATAGTGAGCTTCAGAGTGTTTTCATTTCATTCCCATGGAAACTGGTGACCCCAATGTGACACGGATCAGCGGTGTGAATTGGCACATTAAGGAGTGGATATACTATTCTGGACCAAAACCCAGACTAATCTTCCCAAGGTCAGGGAACAACATCTGCTGGGAATAGTTGTCAATGTGTCTAGTATGGTGAGGGGTTTCTAAATCTTCATGGGACTGAGAATTTCCAAAGAACAGGATACTTTTGTAAAAACAATACAACTCTTAGAAGCAGCTGATTGTACAGTCCAAAAATGTCAGTTGCGCACCTTATTACAAACAATTAAAAAGTATTGTCCTTCGTTTCCTAAAAAAGGAACCTTAGATTAAGAATTTTGGGAACAAGTAGGACAAAATTTTAAACGTAAATCTGAACAAGGTGAAAAAATACCTATAATGCTCTTGTAACTTGGAGCATTGTTCATGTGGCATTAACTCTGCTACATATTCCATCAGCAAAAATGGAAACATATGCAGCTACTTCACCTGTGCCACCAGATCCTATTCCAACCCGCCCCCACCACCATTACCACCACCACTACTGCCACCTATTCCAGCAGCTGGGGAATGCCTAGATATCTCAGAGGAACTGCCTCATCCTCCTTCACCAAAATTTCTAGAGCCAAGTATGCAGTTTTGTATGAAAGAGGCCTTAAAACATGTTGATGAAATGGTGGCTTTTTCCATAGTAGTTGTACAAAATCAGTGGCACCAGGACACTTTACCATATGAAGGCTTTAGGGAATTGCATCATAGCATTAAGAAAAATGGACTACATAGTCTTTTTACCACTGGATTACTGGGAAATGTAGGACTTAGTTACATGATGAGGCCATGGGATTGGAAACAGCTAGTCCATACCATTGTCACCCCTGCACAATTTAGTGTATGGATCATGGAGTGCAATGAGCATTGCACTGTCCTGGCTATAAACAATCTCCAAAATGGGGTGCAAATAGGATATTATATGTTAACAGGACCAGGTCCATATCTTAATTTACAACAACAAATTAATATGAATAATCAGCAATCTTTTAAACAATTTCTTTTCAGCTGTGCAATATGCATGGTCAAAAATGCCAGATACCTCTCGCACCCAAAAATCTTTTGCAGGTATTCGGCAAGGGGCTACAGAGACATATGTTGATTTCTTTAATAAATTGCAGGTAACCATATCATACCAAGTTGATAATTCTGATGCCACTGAAGCATTACTTTTACAATTAGCTTATGAAAATGCCATTGAAGATTGTCAGAGGGTCACCACCCCTTTGAGAAAAGAAAATACCCCTGTGGGAGTTTATATTAAAGCTTGTCAAAATATAGGCACTGAAAGCTTTAAAGCTCAAACTTTAGCCCTGGCTCTTGCTGCCTCAGCGAAGTGTTTTGTATGATTGCCCTCATAATACAGGAGGCTCACAAAAGAGCTGAGCTAAACAATACCCCCTCCTCCCTAAAGACTGTCCATGATGCCATAAGGGAAAGCATTGGGCAAATAACTGTAGATCTAAATTTGATAAAGATGGGAACCCTCTACTGGGAAACAGACAGCCGGGCACTCCCTCTGGTGCCCTGGAATCCTTTCTGAGGGCTTTGTTCAGTCATACCCAATCAAAAGAGAGCCACTAAGCTCTACCCCCACAACTTTCTGATCCATTGCAAACTTATGTGACACCACCTGGGAAAGTGCAGGCCTGGACCTTGTCACTACCAAAGAATTAATACTTAAGGAACAAAATTAAGTCTATCTAGCCAATTCAGGAGTGAAAGGGCCTATTCCTGAAGGTTTAGTGGGATTAATATTTGGAAGATCTAGCGTAAGTTGCAGGGGCATCACTATTCTGTCTGGAATTATAGACTCAGATTATGTAGGAGAAATTAAAATTATGGTGTCCTTGGTAACCAATATAAGCTCAAACCCATATTGCCCAGTTACTATTGCTTCCCTACTGAGTTCCTAATACAGGTAATATAATAGTTTCCAATAAAAGTTTTGGAAGCAATGGGGAAAATCAAATTCATTGGGTTCAAGCCATCACTGGCGAGAGACCCTTTTTAGATATCAAAATTAATGGTGTGTCCTTTAAAGGCTTAACTGACACATATGCAGACATTTCCATAATATCTCACAGTCAATGGCCAACTTCTTGGCCCCTTCAATATGGCTTTCAACATATGACTGGCATGGTAGGGCCACAAGCAGCTCTGCAAAGTGTTATCTCTCTGCTCCTATGGCCCAGAAAAACAAATTGCCCACATTCAACCATTTGTTTTAGAAGTCCCAACCAATATTTGGGGAAGGGATTTACTTACTCAATGGAAACTCATTTTAAAACGTCACTTTTTTGATCATCACTACTGTTCAAATTAACCCCTTACCCATAACCTGGAAATCTGATACTCCAGTTTGGGTTGAACAGTGGCCCTTAAAAGGGGAAAAAATGAAATAGGCTCAAGTATTACTGGAAAAGCAATTAAATCTCAGGCATATTGAGCCCTCTACTAGCCCATGGAATACCACTATATTTGTCATTCCAAAAAAGTCAGGAAATTGACACTTCTTACATGATTTAAGAAAAATTAATTAAACTATGTAACCTATGGGCCCATTACTGAATCAGTAACCTAATCCAGCAATTTTACCCCAAGACTGGCCACTTTTTGTTATACATTTTAAAGACTGTTTCTTTACTATCCCATTGAACCCAAAAGACAAAATCAGATTTGTTTTTTCTTTACCTGTTCTTAATAATTCAGAGCCCACTAAAAGATTCCACTGGAAGGTGTTACCTCAAGGCATGATGAACAGTTTTACTATTTGCCAACATTTCATTGCTGAGGCTTTAGGACCATTCATGCCCAGTTTCCTAAAGCCTATATTTATCATTACATGGATGACATTCTTATGGCTGCCCCTGCAGATCCACAGCTGGCAGATATCTTTAAGGCCACACAGCAACTCTTGGCCAAGTTTGGAATTTGCATTGCTCCTGAAAAGATACAACTCATTGACCCCTGGCAGTATTTAGGCTTCGTGGTGTCACAAAGAACCATTCAGCCCCAAAGAATTCAGTTAAATATTCAACTGGAAATAACCTTGAATAACTTACAAAAGGTGCTTGGTGCTATTAACTGATTGCGTCCTAGCCTTGGAATCACTACAGGGCAACTAACCAACTTATTTAACACTTTAAAAGGTGATGCTAGGTCTGATTCCCCTAGAACTTTATCTAAAGAAGTAAAAAAGGAATTAAAATATGTTAATGAAGCAATCAATTTGCGACAATTAGAAGGCAGGGATCTGTCTAAACTGATCTGGCTTATTTTACCTTATACTCAGCACTCACCCACAGGCATTATTGCCCAGTTTGTGCTTCATCTAATGGTATTAGAATGGCTTTTTTTCACCCCATATGGGACATAAAACCTTCTCTATTTATTTAGAAGGAATAGTACAGTTATTGATGAATGGACACATTAGAGTACAAATGCTAACCAGAAATGACCCAGATATAATTCATTTCCCTGTTTCTCCTGAAAACTTTGAATTTGCTTACCATAATTCTACTGCTATTCAAATAGCACTGGCAGACTTTATAGGTAAATTAAACTTTTAACTTCCTACAGAAAAATGGTTGCAACAGCTGCCTATACTTGCTCCATTTATAAAACTAGAAAAGACAGTTTCTCCCACCCCTCTTTCTAATTGCATTACTATTTTTCTTGATGGCTCAGCTAAAACTGGTAAGGTGGCCTTTACCTGGAATGAAAATGGAATATGGCACTCAGGAGTCACAGATGGATATTTATCCACCCAATGGACTGATTTAGCAGCAGCCATTATGGCCCTATAGCATTTTGATCAGCAACTCATCAGTATCATTTTTTTTTATTTTATTGTGGGTAAAAATCAAGTTTTTCACAATACATACCAATATTTGTAAGATGATATGTAAATACATATGCATATATATGTGTTTGCTTACATAAATGTTATTATATATATATATATATATATATATATATTTTAAGGTGCTTAGATTACCTAAATATTACTCAGAAAT
>JAQZBX010047652.1:0-20410 GCA_029593785.1 Cabassous unicinctus
TGGGCGGGGTGGGGGGGGTGGGGGAGAAAGGAAGGAAAAAAGGGTTCGACTACGGGAAAAAAAGAACCAACATGGGATTTATTCTCAACCGCAATCGTAACCACTACAGCACACACACACACACACACACACACACGGGTAAGTGGAAGCTAACCCAGTTTTTTGCATATAAGGAAATGAGGCTCAATATTGCCAAAGGCACAGAGCTCAAAGCCCGTGTTCAACCCTGGACTGGCTGCAGCCGAGTCTGCGAACTTCCTGGGACAGCCCCCTGCCACCTACATCCGTGTTTTGACAGTGGCCTGCAACGAAAGTCTCTGACCTCCCTACCCTGCAGCACGTGTGCACACACACACACACACACACACACACACAGGTCTATATAACTGAAAACAATATTTGTCCTTAATCAGTGTGATGCACTCCATTTTATTGTTTTATTCTAGACTCCTCCTCCCCTGGCCCCTTTTCCCTCCTTTCATGCTGGTTGCTATGGGCTAAACCAGCGGGTCCTTAGCCAAAGTTTACAAAACACTAGTTGCTGGCTGGGGCTCTCTAGCTCTAAAAGTCGAAGTAGAGCTATCTATGTCGGAGGCCAAAGTCAAGACCAAGTAAAGGTGTTGGGAGGCTGTGCTTCTCAAGCAGTGAGTGTGCAGGAATCACCTGGGGATGTTGTCAAAGGGCAGAATCTGGCAGGCAGGTCTGTGTGGTCCAGCTCCTGCATTTCTAGCACACTCCCAGGTCATGCTCACTCGAAGTGGCCGAGTCTCCACAAACTCCCCACTGAGTGGTACAATGAAAGCAATTCTGAGACCAAATTCTGCCATACATACAGATTCAAAGTAGGCACAAAACTAAATCCAGCCTGTTTTTTGTCAGGTCCCTGCTCTCTGTCCTTTTAAGCCCTTCAACAAAAACCTTGAGTGAAGAGTTCTGTGGCAGAGTGGCCAAAATCCTCTCCCCCTCCTTTCATGGTTAAGAGTATAAGGTGGCAGATGCTGTTGAGCCAGAGACCTCACTTTCCCATCTCCCTTCTCCCAAGGTGGCTCTGTGATGAAGTTGGAGCCCAAGGGATGTGGGTGGAAGGATGTGTGCAACTGCCAGGCCACCTCCAACTTAAAAGACAAGCCTTGTGTGTGCGTGTATTAGTCAGCCAAAGGGGAGCTGATCCAAAGTACGAGAAATCTGTTGGGATTCATAAAGAGTATTTATTTGGGGTAGAAGCTTACAGTCACAAGGCCATAAAGCGTAAGGTACTTCCCTCACCAAAGTCTGCTGCCACATGTTGGAGCAAGATGGCTGCTGACGTCTACAAGGGTTCAGCCTCCCTCTTCCTCTTAAGGCTTGGTGGTCCCAGCTTCTCTCAATATCAGCTGTAGACTGGGATAAGGCTCGTCTCTCTCCCAGGGCTCATTCCTCTCTGGGCTCAGCTGCTCTGTTCTCGCCACAATGTCAGCTGTAGACTATCAGGCTCTCTCTCTTCCCAGGGCCTCTGCTATGTCTATGGAGCTGTCTCTATTCCTTTGTGTTCTTCTCCTGTGTGTTTACTTCCCATAGTTCAGCATCAACACTTCAACTCTCTCCTCTGCCATGTTGTTTTCTCTGTGAGTCCCCGCCCCCTTGGTGGGGCAGAAACTCAACATCCTACTGACATGGCCCAATCAAAGCCCTAATCATAATTTAATCAAGTAAAAGTGAAACCCCTGAAGTTAATACAATCTAATATGCCCAGAGGAGCAGACCAGTTTACAAACATAATCTAATATCTATTTTTGGAATTCATAAACAATAGCCAACTGCTACAAGTAACATCTCTGAAGGTATCTTATTTACAATGGGTCCACACCCACCAGAATGCAGACCAAGATCAAGAACATGTCCAAACTGGGCTACACGATTCAATGCACCACACTCACCTAGAGATGTTCATATGAGAAAGAAATAACCCACTGTATTGGTGGGGGGAGATGTCAGAGCAAGATTTCTCAAGGCAAATGCAACAATATTCTGAAGGCAGAATCAATTCACTTGTTCAACTGGTCAGGTGACAGAACCAACTCACTTTTTCAACTGGTCAAGAGACAGAATCTTCTGGTAAGTGTGTGGGTGGTGGTGTTGGTGGGGGCAGTTGCCTAGGACCAAAGTTCTAGACCCGAGGCATTAGATTCATATGCTACTTTCTTGCAAGCCTGGAGATATGTCTGTACATCTCTTTCTACACTCATTTCACCAACAGAATTATTTTTAATACCTTTTAATTAACAAATCCTCTGGGGAAGATTTGGAAGCAATTTTTTTAAGCTTAAGGGCCTAGGGTCCTTCATGTGTTTACTAATTGCTTCCCCTCTTGGATACCACTTAAAGTTACATACACATACACTTCCCATATCGATACTGAGGTATTCTAAAGTAAATTACAGACCGTAGTTTCTCATTCAGTGTATTGTTATAGTCTGAATGGTTGGTTAATCACCTCCCCTGTCATCATTTTCTTTATTACTTTAAAGAAATTTGGCTCATGCCCCACTTCATGTATGGTGGGAATCTTCCCCCACCTATCTCCAGTGGCCCTCTATCAGGGGTCTGCACTTTTTCTTGTCACGTCATATCCCCATTTTTTGCTTCTCTTGAGTTCTGCTCCACTTCGGGTCTCACGTCCTGTGGTTGTCCCCTCATCAACACAGAAGTCACTTTTGCTGAGGACCGGCAGGTAGTGGGGTGGGTGATATTACAGTGTGGTGGGTGCTGCTAATTGCAAAGTTACTATCGGGCATCCTCCTTTGCAGAGTCCTTCAGCCATCCTCACTTGGTTTAATTCTCACTGCTGTGCCTCCTCCTTAGCTGGGAGCTCCCACCTCGTAACTGGCTGCTCTCTCTCTGGCTCCTTAGAACATTTATGGTTTCTGTCCCCACCCCCCACCTCCCACCCCCTGGCCCCCTATCCAGAAAAAAATCTCTATCATCCCGCTGTCCTACTCCCTCATTCTGTGCTTTGCCCAGGGCATATCTTTTCATACCAATTGTGCCATCGGGGCATTTTGCTTAACACATATAAACACCCAAACACAAATAAACACACAAAAAAGGTCTCTTCCTGTCTGGCCAGTGCACCAAAGAACTTCTATGCCCTCTCTAGTTACGCGCAAATCTCATCAAGGTATTCCTGTGTTTAAATCCCTGCAGTAGCTCTTTGTTAGCCTGGGCGCATCGCCATTGCCATGGTTACGGGGCCCTCGGTGACCTGGCCCTGCCCCCTCCATTTCAGCCTAACATCTTACTGCCTGCCCCCAGCCCCTCCTGTGCCATTCACACCCAGCTGCTCGGGGGTTCCCTGAATGGGCCCCACTCGGCTTCTTGGCGTCCGTTGCTGCCTATTCCTAGATGATCCCTCCCTTGACTTCCCAGTCAACTGATGCCTCCCCTCCCCTGGGGAGCTCTCCCTGGCTTCTCAGGCAGGGTGAGGGGTGAGGGGCTCCTCTTCTCTGGTCTCCAAGAGCCCCTCTGCACATGTCCATCATAGCACGTAAGACTCACCCCTCAGCTTTCCTCGTCTCCCTCCCCACACTAGCTGGGACTCCTCAGAGACAGGGACACATCTGCCGACCCAGTTCTGCATCCTAATGACAAGCACATAGGAGGCTTTGCATGCACGTTTGCTAGCTGATGGACTGAATGTGTGGGACCCGTCACTCACCTGGCTAGGGGAGACCTGACCAAAGGCAAGGCTGGCAAGGGAAGGCGAGGCTTGCTTGAGAAGCAGCATGCAGCTGCAGGGCTGTGGAGGGAAAGGGGAGGTTCAGGCAGCTTGTCCAGGCTCAGCCAAGGACACTCACTGGCCTTTACTTGTCTTCACCACCAGCCGGACCCCTGTCCTCTCTCTGGTTCTGTGTGTCTCCCCCTCCCTCCACCACTGAGTGCTGGGCTGTGCCGTGTCTTCCCTGGGATGGGCTGAACAAGGAGCACTAGAGGTAGGTTTGCCTCAACTCTGAGCCTCAGTTCCCCAGAAGGAGGCCCCTCACATCTTAGGTGACCCTGGAGGGGGCTCCCCTTAGCAGAGGGGCTTCTGAATGTCCAATGAAAGATACTGTTCTCCCAGCCCCTCATCCACATCCACCCACCCCAAGAAGAGTGTGTCCCCTCTCCATGGAGGGACTGTATCAGCCAGGATAGGATGAGATGTAAAACCCCCAGCTGTATTTCTGTCTTCTGGAGCAAACCCACTGCGAGCCAGCAGAGACTAAGCGCTGGAACAGCCACCATCTCAAACCGGTTCTTAACAGAGACCCCTGGACGAGCCCACACTGCAGTTCCCTTCTCTGGCCTGGAAGTGCTCACGGCACACCTACTCACAGCTCATTGGCCAGAACTAGTCACGTGGCCCCACCTAGCCCCAAGGGACAGGAAGTGCCCAGAAGGTGGGGAGCTGGAAATCCTTAGTGCTCAGCCACAAACGACTACCTCTATCTAAGATAGAGGGCAAAAGGGAAATGGAGACCTTCTGAGAACTGGACAACTCTGATTGCCCTTGATTGCCCTTGAAGGACAACAGCTCCGCTTTTTGGCTGGCCTTGAATAGAGGAAGGCAACACAGGCACAGACCTAGCTTAATGGATATTGAGGAGGGGTGCTCACTGGACCCCCACATGCGCTTCCCCCTCCCCTAGAAATTGTAGCAGCATTGAGCTCTTTGCCCCATCCACTGTCCACTCAGCTACCTAATCCTATTTAACCTGGCTTCGTACTCTGGAGTGTTTAGCGGTGGTCTCCCATCACATTGTTTTAGTTTCGTGTCTTCTTCCAGACGGCAAATCCCTTGAGTTCAAAGTAAACCTCAACTCTTTCTCTCTGTCCCCCGCTGCCTGGGGCTAGGCATTCACTCCGCCTTTGTGGGGTCCTCTAATGTACTCCACCCTGGGAAGATAAAAGCCAACACGAAATGTGAATTCAAAGGGGAGAGAAAAGGAAGGGAAAGATATGGCCCAGTCCTGTGGCCCCTCTCAGTCTACCAAGGTGCCCATTGAATGCTTAAATTGAATCATATTGTCCTTTTGACACTCAAAACATGCATCATCTCCAATTAAGCGAGGGCTTCAGAGAGGTGACTCTCTCCTGCACGGTCCAGCCACGTGTGGCTACTGAACATTAGCTATGTGGCCAGTGAGACTGGGCAACTGAATTTTTAACTGAATTAAGATGTGCTTTCAGTGTAAAATATATATCAAATGTCAAAGACAATATGAAAACAAGAATGTAAAATATCTCAATAAGTTTTTCTACTGATTATATGTTGAAATGATAATATTTCTGCTATATTAATACACATATTTATATATTAATATAAATATTTAATATAATATTTATTATAATAAATAATAAATATTTATTATTTCATAATAAATATAATTTAGTATGAGAAACAAAGGCACCACATCTCTTTACTTTTTAAAATATGGCTACTAGAAAATTGGAAATGACCTCAATGGTTTGCTGTATACTTCTGTCAGGCAGTGTGGCAGGATCCTGCTTTCAAGCTGCCATTTCAAAAAGCTGAAAATTGTAACATTTGCTCAAACTCTATTTTGGAAAAGTCTCCACAGTGATGACTTTTGAAGGTTTGAAGCTTTTTTGTTTCTCTTTATTCACCTTTCTGGTTTTTTCCCCCAAACCTATGGCTATAAAACCAAACTAAAAGCATCTCGTTTACTCCACAGACTGATATCCAAATCGTAACTCATTAGCAATTGCTGCTGTGTGTTTTTACACACATACACCCCACCCTACAGGGACCACATTTTCCCATGTGTAAAACGACATGTCTGATTGCTGGATTAAGCAACGGAAATTAATTATTACGGTAATTACTCAGCCACTAAATATTTGAATGCTAGGCCTGACACAGCCGTCTTGGGAGCCACCTTCAGCTTCCTGCTTGCGTTAGCACCGACAGGGCAGCTCATGCAGATGCTTTTTCAAACCCTCCCTTAGACTGCACCTTGCCAGTGGGAGCCAGGGGCATTGGTCAACGGACGTCTGTCCATCAGGGAAAAGGCAGCTGGCTTCTAGCGTCCCTCGCTCCAGACCAGAAGAATGTCAAACGCCTGAAAATTAGAACCTTCGGCCGCCAGAGTGGCCACTCAGTTGGGTTCCCACACAGGCAGCATGAAAATATAGCTGGCAATGGCAGAAACCAGAAAGAAGGGGCAAAGATGGACTCATGGAAGGAAAGGATCTGTCGCCTGGGAATTCTAGCGGCAAGAAGCCATGCCGAGCTGCCCAGGAGTGTTCCCATAGGTTCACTCTAAGCATGGCCTTTTGTTTTCTCTTCCCATCGTATCTTTGGCACATGCCTCCCCACCCCACCCCACGCCCAGGACATCACCTGCATTCTTCCGAGACAAAGTCTGTTCAGGGTAGAGAAGAGATTTCCTGTAGCAAACAGATACAGGCCAAGACCAAAGATTTCAAAAAGCAGCTCGACACTATGGGCCCTCCCTAGCCAGGGACTAAGATGTCCCTCCTGCTTGTCATGTGGTTCTCTGTTTCTTGCTGCCGTGAGGCTCTGCCTTCATTCAGGAGCGGCACGGCAGTTAACACAGCTGAAATTGGCCCAAAGGGTTCCAAGCAGGGATTGATGGAATGAAAAAAAAAAAAATGAGCCACTTGTTCTTTTTGCACCTTGGGATAGGGCAGGTGTTCTTAACCGGGCTCCATGGACCCCCACGGGGTCTGTGGAAATATTTCAGGGAGTCCATGAGCTTGAACTGAAAAAATTTCAACTTCTTATCTTATTTTCTCTGATCCCTAACTGAAAGCTAGCATTTCCTTCACTTATGAATGTATGCAATAGATTACGTATTCATTTCATACCACATTACAGTTGTTGCATATGTTGAAAAATCACTTACGCTCATCCATACTTCGAAATTACAGTAGTTAGACCTGACACTAGGTGAGTGTCATAAAACTACCTGCTACTGCATTCTGAGAAGGGGTCCGTGGTTTCCACCTGGCTGGCGAAGGAGCCCGTGGAACAAAAAAGGTTAAGAACCCCTGGGATGGGGTTTGAGCTCAGGGGCACGGGGTGTCTACACAACTTTTTGCACACTTTTTTTGTAAGTGATCCAGCCAAAGCACCATTTTAGGACATTTGGGGTCAACAGGTAATTCTCCTTGACACCATCCCATTGCTCCTGCTTTAAACCTGTCAGTTCAATTCAGAGAACTATTAGGCTGCATATCAGACAGTATTAAAGACCATGGTTTCCCTAAAAGCCAAATGAGGACTTTGACTGCCCAGATGTCGAAAAGGCTGGCCTCACTTAACGAGAGCTTTCATTTGCAGGTCAAGGCCAGAACCATTTCAACCTTCTCCAAAACAGTGAATCCTCCAAGCAAACACACAAGCCCAAAGGCTCCAAATGCACCCCAAATGATTCCTGTTCTTGAAAAGTATCATTGTCTATTAGGTAAAGAGAATACAGTAGTATAAAAATAATTAGTAATCATAATGGCAGCAACTGTGTGCAGCACTTTATTTTCAGGTACTGTGCTAAGCATTTTAGAATGTTATTTCATTCAACCCTTATAGATTAATTCAAAATGTATTCATTGAGTGACTCTGGTCTTGACAAGCTCCTCCTTCCTGAAGCTCTCATTCCATTCTAATAACCATGGAAATAGTCCAAGCAGGCACATTTTGTGCCCCGAGCCACATCCCCTCAGCCCAAGTCTGACTTACTGTGGTTGTGACGGACAGACAGGTCAAGCGTCGGCAGACAGAAACCACCTTCAGTGCTCTCCGATTCAGGGGGAGGTGGGAAGGGCCTTATCCCACGAGGAAGTGCAGGGGAGTCTGCCTTGAACGCTGGGGTTGGGAGGGGGTAGATGTCCGGCCTCTCACTCTTTAGAGAGACAATTCCAAGGTGCATTCTGTGCAACAACTCTGAGACTCCCAACAGGATTAAGCCCCACTTCCCTGGCAGTGATGTACTCAGTAACACCTCTTTACTGGCTTTTCCTCTTTCCCTGTTTCACCACCTTACTGTTTCCCTTCTGCCTCCTGTATCACCTCCCAAATAAAGTACCTACACCCATGTCCTTGTCTCAGGCTCTTCTTTAGGGAAATGCAAGTTAAGACTGGATCATCACTCCCATTTTACAGACGAGGACATTGAGGCCAATTGCCTAAAGTCTACCATTCATCAACAGCAGAGCTGAGCTCCATACCCAAGTCTGCCTGGCTCCAAAGCCCGTGGACCCAAACTCTGTGTGATATCACCCCCCCTGCCAAATGCTTTAGTGCCTCCTGCATCTAACTAGAATGTATGTTGATGAATTGCTGACCCTGACTGGTACTTTGCAAAGGAGCCCATTCCATCACTGGGCAGTTCTAATAATTAGGAAGTTCTAACTGATGCTCAGCCCATAGCTACAGCCCTGGAGCTTTGTACGTTTATTTATTCCTCATCAGCAAATACTTATTCATCAGCGTCTAGGGGTTGCACACTATGCTAGGCATGGGGACTCAGCTATAATGAGGCCATGAGGTGCACGTGGTCCCTCTCCTCGCAGAGCTTTCTGCCTGGGGCTGATGAGACGGTGCCAGGAGAGGTGGGCAAGGTGCTGTGGGAGCCTGGCCATGCTGCCCTTTGCAGCATCCCAGGAAAAAAGGCTCCCTCGTTTACACTATTGGCCTGCAGGGAGTAGCAGCAGGCATCACTCCCCCAGCCCCCTCCCCCGCCACAAGCCTTCTGTTCTTCATGTCCATCAGCTTGCTTTTGGAATATTGTTTGGCAGTTAGAGTGCTGTGGCAGGCTAGAATGGCTTAAAAAAAAAAAAAAAAGCCACAAAATCATGAAAATATGACTTACTTTAGATACAGTTTTCCCTGCAATGTGAATAAAACCACCCATGTCATTTCTGCTCAAAGTTTGTGTTCCTTCCTTTTGATCCATTAAGGTCTCATATTTTTTTTTCTTAAATAACAACTTGGGAAATGGAAGTCTAGACCATTTGGTCAAGGTCCCAAGCTTTTAGGTAAGCAAGCCTTCTAGTTATCCTAAGCACGTGCTTGTCAATTATTTTTTTTTTAAAGATGTCCATGGCTCTTATGCCAAGATCATCTTTGTGCCTTTCTTGCCTTGACTTACCCTGGCAACGGGTTCTTTTACATTTACCTGAACTCTCTCCCATCTGCTTTTCAGAGAGAAAAAAAAAAAGATGGAAACAGAAAGACCTACCTAATTACCAGGATGCAAGGAACTTGTTCAGATCTCACTGAGCTTCTGCAGTTGTACAGCCTCTCAGTTTGTCATTTTGGAACTATTGCTCCAGGGTGTCTCTGTACCCAACAGAAGTAACTACACGTTTTAACAAGAGTAGCAAAACAAATGACCTTGGACTTTCAGAGTTTCTCAGTTTACAGCGATTAGGTTTCTGCACATATCGGCCACAAAACAGGGTCGCTCTGTCGCTTATCAATGAGGTTGAACTATTTTGCCTGCTTGGCCTTTGCTTCCTTCCTGTAAAGGAGGTACAAGGAGCCTCTTCCTCTATTGCTAGCAGGAGAGGAGATAATAGGGTCAGAGGAAAGTTGGGGACAGAACTCAAGACGAACAATTCCCTGGGTTATGAAGCGAATGAGGAGTATAATCCTGGTTTCCTGCTACCTGACCCAGACTGCATGGAATTAGACCCTTCCTGCCCCAACTCCGATGAATATCTGTAGTCTCCTGGCCTGGCCTGGCTTCGCCCAGACACGACTTTGAACGGTTTGTGGCCCCTGTGTACACTAGGGGGCGCAAGCAGGCTTGCTATCCAATGTGGCCCTAAGAAAATCTCACCAACCAGAAAGGACAGTCACTGCCAGGAGCCACTCTTGCCCTCTGGAAAGTGCTGAGAGCAGAAGGGTGTTTGGAATGGGGTCTAAAAAAGGAGAAAAACATCCTTATTAATTACTTTAGGCTGCTTTCTGGTTTTATTTTGAGAGCAGACCGATCCTGGAGAGCTGGGGATAAACGGAAAGTGTTGTGTAAGGCAGCCGCCCAGGTGGGGTGGGTCACCACCTGGGAAATGGCATCCGAGGGTGGCTCTTTCAAGCAGGCAGCAACTTTCTACATCACACTGAGGCCACTGTTTGACCCATTCCCAGGCCAGGGAGGCAGCAGCTGATCACGTCCCTGGTTATGCCTTACGCCTCTTTCTGGCACCGAGTCCATGGAAAGAGGCTCAGAGAGACCCTTTCCAGACTTTAGTGGTGGTGCTGGGAAACTGGGGTAATACTCTCTGCCCCAGTGAATAGAGAGTTCATTTCACATAATAGACTTCTGCTCCACTGGCCTACTTTCAGCCTGGAGTGGAAGGAAGCCAGCTCAAGGGAGCAGAGCCTCTCCACCCTGCTTTCCACCCCATGCTTCCAGAATCTTCAACAGAAGCCTTGTTCTCCGAGGCTAGGGAACTGCAGATGGTGGCCATAGTTTCCCAGCCTATCCAGGGGGAAATGAGTTGAGTAAATCAGCACAGGGTTTTTATTGCTAAATATTTCTTTCCCTGGGAGGACAACACATTCAAACCGCGGAGTGGAGATTGGAGTTAGTCCAGCCATAAACCATCTTAATGAACACTAATAGAGAACCACAATTATTGTTGACTTCAAAAAGCAAACAAGAACTTTAGACACTGATCCCTATCAACTGGTTAGGCCAGCACTGTTTTCGCTGTTGCTTAGCAATGGAAAATGAACTGTTCCTGTCTCTTATCACTGGAGGTAGAGGTAGGACAATGAGCTTTATTGAACTGAATGGGTATGAAATTAGTTTATTCTTTCTCACTTGGAGAAGGCAATTGGCAGCAAAGAGAGTCACTTGGATGGTGGGTGTTTTAGAGGTTGAGGGTGGCTTTCCTTTCCTGCTATCTCAGTAAATTCTAACTGCCTTGTGTTTCTCTCTGAAGATAAAGTTTGAACCTTTGCTGGGAGTGCTCATCCCAAACTATCATTAGAGAAATATCTATAAACGTGGACCCAGAGACCAGGGCTTGGATTAGGGTGGGGCAAGTGAAGGCTCAGGTACAAAATTGAAGGGGTGCCAAAGATGTCAGTAATCACAATAAATTTTCTATATATACATATATAAAAAAATTTTAGGAGGTATGGGGATTTGAACCCAGGACCCTGTACATGAGAAGCTGGTGCTCAACCACTGAGTTTCATCCACTCCCCAATGAGAGTTGTTTTTTGTTGTTGTTTATTTGTTTTTTAAGAGGTACCAGGGATCGAACATGGGACCTCATACATGGCAAGCAGGCGCTCAACCACTTGAGCTACATCCGCTCCCCGATATATAATATTTTAATACAATATTTTTTAAAAATTAATGCAAAAATTCCATGGTGAACAAAATATCAAAATTTTAAATAAAAATAGGCTGAATAGCACTGATTTTTTTCTTTGTCCTCAGGCCTCAATACTGTGCTGCCACATTCTCTGCCCCTGACTCACACACATGTATAACATGAAAGACTTTCTGGGATGCTTTTTCCTCAAAAGAATGTTTGTGCTGTGTAGAAGAGGGTCTTGTGTCTGGGCAGAGGGATTCCCTTCATTTGTAGAAAGAGGCCCTTTTTGCAGTCTTCTAGCAGGTCAATTCCAAGACAGCAGGGAGATGAGCATCTACCCATGAGTAACACAGGAAGTGCTGAAGAACTTAAGGCACATATGATCCACTGGAAAGGAATGAGCCCCAGGAGAGTGATGAGCCTTATCCCAGCCTACAGCTGATATTAGGAGAAGCTGGGACCATGGAGCTTTAAGAGGAAGAGGAAGGCTAACCCTTGCTATATGTCAGAAGCCATCACCCTCCAACACGTGGCAACAGACTTTGGTAAGGGAAGTAACTTATGCTATATGGCCTGGTAACTATAAGCTTTGACCCCAAATAAATACCCTTTATAAAGCCCAACAGATTTTTGGTATTTTGTATCAGCACCCTTTGGCTGACTAATACAAGATTAATGGTAATTTGTTACAGTAGCAACAGGAAACTAATACACTAAACATTATTTTATATACTTTAGCCTTTTTTTTTTTTTTTTTTTTTTTTTCTAATTTTTACCAGGAGGTCCTGGGCATCAAACCCAGGTCCCTCCATATGGGAGACAGATGCCCAACCATTTGAGCCACATCCGTCCCCTTTTATATACTTTATATTTATTAAGAAATCTATAAAAATCTACCTCAATCTTCACATATGCTCTGGTATCTATCACCTTAAAAAATAAAATGACAAAACCCCTAGCATTCATGATTGAAAAATAAAATTGACAAACTAGAAATAGAAAGAAATTCCTTTAACCCAACACAAAATATCTACCAAAAGCACATAGCAAACATCATTATATAAAGGTGAAAAGTTAAAAAGCATTTCCTTAAAAACCAGGAGTAAGACAAAGATGCTCATTATCACCACTTTTATTCAATAATGTACTAGAGGTACTAGCCAGTGTAATAACATAAGAAAATGAAATAAAAGATATGAGGATTGGAATCAAAGAAGAAAAAAAAAAAAAAAAAGACATTATTTGAAGGTAATATAATTATCATCATAGAAAATTCCCAAAGAATCTACACATTATTAGAATTAGTAAAGTTGAGAGATAAAAGATCAATATTCAAAGGCAATTGCATTTCTATACATCAGCAAGAAAACATTTAAAAATATCATTGAAAAACACAATTTCTAATTGCAACATCAACAAATAGATAGAAGGGTAAATAGGGAGAGAAAAAGAGTGAGAGAGAGAACAAATCTAGAAGTATATCTAAGAAAAAATGCACAGACTTTCATGGGGAAAATATAAAATTTTATTGAAAGGTATAAATAAATAGCTTATAAATCCAGTGCAGTTTTCCAAACAACTTTTCAATAGGATTTTTCATGGAACTTGATAAGCTATATCTAAAATTTACATAGAAAGCCTAAAGACCAAGAAGACCCAAACCCAGCATGGAGATTGCCCTAATAGATGTCAGACGTACTTCAAAGCCATAGTAATTAAGAAAACTTGGCATTTACATAGATCAATAACTAGCACCAGTAGAACAGAATAAAGATCCCAGAAACAGATGGGCTCAATCTATAGAAGTGTGAATAAGACAGCACTGACATTGAAGATAACAGGGGAAGGGATAGATTACTCAAGAAATGGGGAAAAATGAAACATTATATATCACATAAAGAAAAAATTCCAGACTGATTAAAGACAAAAACATGAAAGATAAAACTTTAAAATTTTTAGAAAATACTATACAGAGGTTTTTAATTAACCTGAATTCCACAGACCCCTAATGTGTCAGTGGGTAGAATTCAGTAGGCTCATGAACACAGGTGGGAAAAAAAATTAATCTTTATTTCTACTAACCTCTAACTATTCAATTATAAACATAGGTAACTTGGTAGTGCCTGTAACATTGTAACCAATAAAAATATAGATATTTTCTTATCACATTACATTTGTTGCAGGTATCTCAGAATATTGTTTGTGCTCATGTACTTGGAAATTACAAATAATTTGTTTTTTTGCTAAGTCTTGTTATCTAATGCATTTTTAAAAAGCACATTTGTTAAAAAATATAAACTTTAAAGTTATTTTGGTAATCATATTTCAATATAATTGGTTTTCTTTGTAATCTTATGGATATTATTTTATACATTTAAAAATATGCCAAGGGGTCCACAGCTTAAAAAAGGCTAAGAATCCAAGCTATAGAAGAATATCTATGTGACTTCAAGGTAAGGAAAGCTTTTTTAAACAAGACAAAAGCACAAGTCATAAAGGAAAACAGTGATACATCTTACTGGATTAGAATTGTAAACTTTCCCAATCAAAATATACTATAAAAAAATCAAAAGATATACCAAAACTCGGCGATGTTATCTGTCTCATAAACTTAACAAAGGATTAGTATCCAGAATATATAAAGACTTCTAAAAACAATAAATGAAAGAAAAACAACTCAATTTTTTAATAAACATAATAAAAAGCATTTCACAGATGAGGATACAATAACCAACAAACATTTGAAAAGCTGTTTTAACCTCAGTAAACAGGGAATGCTCATCACATTGACCCAAGTGAAAAAATGTCTGGTGATACTAAGTGTTGGCAAAGATGTGGAGCCGAGGGAACTTTGATGTATTGCTAGTGGGGATATAAATTGGTTTGACAACTTTGGGAAAATAGTTGACATTATGGTTTGACAACTTTGGGAAAATAGTTGACATTATCTTTAAAGTGGAAGATGCATATAGCCTACAACCCAGCAATTCTACTTCTAGATAAATGCCCTGGAAAAACTCTTCCATGTATACACCCTAAAGTCACATACAACCCTGCCAATGGGAGAATGGATAAGTAAATTGTGGTGCTACACAATGTAACACTATGCTGCTGTGAAAATGAATGCACTACAGCCGCCTACCTCAACATGTATGAATCTCTAAGTGATATTGAGTGAAGAAAGCAAATTTCAGAAGAAAGCATGCCATATGATTTTATTCATATGAAATTCAAAAATAAGCAAAATTAAACAATCAGGTGTATTAGTCAGCGAATGGGGTGCTGATGCAAAGTACCAGAACTCTGTTGGCTTTTATAAAGGGTATTTATTTGGGGTAGAAGCTTACAGTTATCAGGTCCTAAAGAGTCCAACTCAAGGTACAGTAAGAGGTACTTTCTCACCCAAAGTCTGTTGCCACGTGTTGACTCAAGATGGCTGGCATGTCTGTGAGGGTTCAGCCTTCCTTCTTCCTCTTCAGGCTCCGTGGTCCCAGCTTCTTCTGATCTAAGGTGGAGGCTGGCATGAGGCTTGTCTCTCTCCCCGAGGCTCGCTCCTCTCCGGACTCAGCTGCTCTGGTCTCTCCACAAGGTCAGCTGTAGACTTTTAGGCTCATCTCTATTCCTGGGCCATGTCCATGGAGCACTCTCTCTTCCTGAGTATCTGCTTCTCTGTTCTCCTTCTCCATGTTGTTTTCTCTGTGAGTCCCCACCCACCAAGGGGGCAGGGACTGGACATCTTACTGACACAGCCAAATCAAAGCCCTAATCATAATTTAATCAAGTAAAAGTGAAACCTCTGGATTTAATACAATCTAATATGCCCGGAGGAACAGACCAGTTTACAAACACAATCCAATATCTATTTTTGGAATTCATAAACAATGCCAAACTGCTATAGCAGGTATATGTAGAAATGTGTAAAATTGTAAATGAAGATGTAAGAATCATAAGCACATAAGCACATGTCTCCTGGGGTGGAGACAGGAGGCGGGTACTTAATTTCCAGTCAGGGCCTGCAAGGGGCTTCCATGGGTGGTGGGAGTACATGCTTGTTCATCTTATTATCTTTTACATGAATGAAATAGTTTGTTATTAAAAGCAAAAATCAGAACAAGACCAAAACAAAACAAAACAAACAAGCCAGAAAATGGAATCCTTCTTAATATGGAAGAAGTCTTCCTGAAAATGCTTGCCCTGTTCTCAGAAAAGCAATATTATAAAGACACCAGTTCTCATTCTATTTATCTACAAATGTAGTGGGTTCCCACTGAAAGTGTCAGGAGCTCCTTCTCCTCTTTCAGGCTGAGCCCTTCCTTGCATTCACTCTCCCTTGCCCTTCTCTTCCTTCTTTTCCTTCACTGCACTGACCCTGGTTGGTGATTTACTTGTATTAATCTGCTCTCCCCACCAAACGGTATCATACTTGAGGGCAGAAGCTAAGTGCGTTTTGTTCAACCTTGTGTAGCCAGCTGATATAATTATAAATGGCTTCAAATAAATGCTTGATAAATATTTGTGGGATAAATGATATATTTCATCAAATCAAGTTTGGTAACTTTCCCAGGATCAGCCAGCAGGAGATCCTCTCCAGGGATGGTTGAGCAGAAAGAGAGCCAGAGAGGACCAAAAACAATGGGTTTTCATCACCGGATTCTCCCTGCGAGGCCGTTCCTAGGACTGCCCTTTTCCACGGCCACCCTTCTCCAAAACAAATTAGAGGGTCTTCTGAGCACTGCAGCAACCTCTGTCAGCCCGAGGTCAGGAAACAGAGGGACCCAGCAGGCTTGTGGAGGCAAGTTCTCTTCAACCAATGCCCGCCCTGGGGCGGCCTCCATGCCTTCAGACTCGCCCGGCATGCCTTGGGCGAGGGGCAAGAGGAGGCAGGGCTGACCACACGGGCTCTCTCGTTCTCCCCTCTCCTAGGCTTTACGGGGCACCTTTGTCAGGGAGACCTGCTCAACCCCACGTGCCTGGCTTACTGAATGTCTGCGTCCTGGGAAACCCCAGTCCAGGGTAAACCGGGATGTTTGGTTATCTTACTTTTGATTACCATGCTCACTTTACAGGAGACCCAGGGAAGGCCACAAAGATGTTAATTCCCAGGGGCTGTATTTGAACCATGTTCTCTACATCACATATACCTGTTTAATAATAACAATCAACAGAATAATATTAATAATACTGGTTAACACCATGGAGACACCTGCCTTCCATTCAGGTTCAAATAGCACCTTCCCAGAGGCTTCTTTCCCTGCCCATCCTATTTAAGGAGTGTGCAACCCCTGCTCTCCATCCCTCTCTCCCCTCACCCTGTCTTACTTTTCCCCACAGCACCAAGCACTACCTGAATCCGTACGATATCCGAATGTTTTATTTGTAGGTTGTCAGTCTCACTCACCAGAATGAAAGCCTGTGGACAACGTGGCTGGACCCCAGGACAACCAGCTCAAGAGGGCACGTCATTGCAGCTCTGGGGCTTTGGGGCTGAGGTTTTCTGAGGGCCGGCTGGGTGCTGAGCCCTGCACTGGGGCCTGAGCCGCCTCCTCTGCGGCTCTGGAAGTGAAGGAATAACGCGGAGCTGAGCCCCCCTCACAGATGCCCGGAGCCATCGTGCTTGGCACAGGGCAGGCACAGGCGCCAGAGTCTCTCCCTCAATTTACAGATGCAGATTTTATTCCCTTCCCATGGCTGCTGTAACCAATTACCACCAACTTGGTGGCTTAAAACAGAAATGGATGCTCTAAGGGTTCTGGAAGCCAGAAGTCTGAAATCAAGGTGGCAGGGCTTTGCCTTCTGTAAAGGCCCCACGGAGATTCATTTTTTGCCTCTTCCAGATTCTGTGGCCCCCGGTAAGCCTTGGCGTTCCTTGGCCTGTAGCTGCCTCACTCCAGTCCCTTCCCTGTGCGTCCCTGTGGCTGAATCTCCCAATCCTTTCTCTTAGAGACACCAGTTATTGGACTTGGGACCACCTTAACCCGCCAGTACAATCCCATCTTAGCTTAACTAATTACACCTGCAAAGATCCTAGTTCCAAATGAGGTCAGATTCTGAGGTGCTGGGTGGACATGGATTTGGGGGGACACTATTCAACCCACTACAGATCTACAGAAAGCAAGGTCAGTCTCCCAAGGTCAGGGAGCCCAAGGAGGAGCCGGCAGTCAAGCCCAGGTGCTTCCTGCTCCAAGCCTGCGGTCTTCATCACTACCTATTAACGACTTTCAGTTGTCTCCATTTGTGGAATTGAATCAGAGTTTTATCACCTTCAAAATGCAGGGCACAGGCATCCTAACAACATTTAAGGGATCCGGGCCCTGGAAATCTTGTTTCTGCAGGTCCAGGCCCTGCAGGGCCTGAGGTTTTTCACGTTCTCCACCAGATCTTTAAGACTCGTCTTCCGAAGGCCAACATGCTGACGTAGCAAACTTCTTTCCATATCACACTTTCCGTCACATTCCCTTGTTAGATTTCGAGGGCCTGGTGTCTATCTTAAACTCCCAAATAGGAACAGATGCTTATCATCAATGCCTCATAAGAAATTTGGAAATATGGCACAGAGGCTCAGTTACAAAATAGTAGGGGGAAAAATCCAACAAAATATCCAGCCAAGCCCATCCAACCTCTTTCCTAGGGTCAATCCATTATTCCTTCACATTTGCCTAAAAAACCAAGACCAGTTTTGTTTTCTGGATTATTTTAGTCAGCTTTGCCTGTCAATGTGGGAGATATATATATATATATATATGCATGTGTGAATATATTTCTTCCTTCCCCAAGAAAAATTCTAAACAATCCAACAGAGCTTTCCTTTCTTTGGGTGCCAATTCACCATCTAATGAGTGTCAGTGATATCTGATATCACTACAAAAAAATTCTCTTCTATTTAATAATTTCCCTCTGTTGTGGCTGGTCTGTTTACCAGCATAGCTAAACTGGCTGCTGGTTTTAATGAGTTTGCCTCCTTGCTGTCCCCAGTCAAGCCAAGCCCACCTTTGTCTGGAACTCTCTTGCCCCATGGAATTTTATCCCCTCACTTCCTTCAGGCCTCTGCTTACATGTCAGCTTTTCAGAGAACCTCCCCTGATAATTCTTCAACGCAGCACGGCCCCACTGCCCACTACCAGTGTCTATCCCCCTCCCCTTCCACTTAAGGCGCCTGAGCCCCCGTCTATTGATTTGTGTTTCGCCTATGCCCCTCACCTAGTTGTCAGCTCCGTGAGGGCAGGGCTGTGGTCTGTTCTGTTCCCCACGCTATCCCCAGTGGCTTAGAGGAGTAGCTGGCACATAATAAGGCCTTAGTAAGAAATGATATCTCTGACATTTAAGTTAAACAATAAGATCCAGTATTTAAATTCTGCCTTTATGTCTGTTCTTCCAAGGTAGGTCAAGGATGTTGCTTCATGCCGTTAACCTGGCTTCCCTTGTCAATGTTTTCTTCAAGGTCACACTAGGGGCAGTCACTTCGCCAAGAAAAAACTTTGTCCATCATTTTTATCAAGGGTTCTTAATGGTTTTGGGGGTGTTGTCCCCTTCTAGAGCCTGGTACAACTATAAAAACTTTTCTTCAGAAAAACGTGCACATTTGGAACATTTTGCACAGAGGGAGGGGGTTGTCATGAATGTCCCAAAGCCCTTTCCTGTGTGCTTCCCTGGTTCTACTGTGTCTACCCTGTCATACATATTTGTTGAATGAATGAAAATCATGTATGCTATCAGTTCCCAATGTGTTAGTTTCCTGCAGCTGCTGTTACAAACTATCCCAATTTAGTGGCTCAACACAACAGAAATGTATTCTCTCACAGTCTTGTAGGCCAGAAGTCTGAAATCAGCTTCACTGGCCCTAAATCAAGGTGTTGGCAGAGGTTCCTCCTTCCAGAGGCCCTAGGGGAGAATCCACTCCGGGCTGCTCCAGCTTCTGGAGGCAGCCGGCGTTCTTTGGCTTGTGGCTACATCCCTCCAATCGCTCAACCTCTGCCTCCGTGGTTGCATCACCTTCTCTTCTGGTCGTCAGAGCTCCTCTGCCTCCTTCCTCTAAGGATGCATGTGAGAGCATTTATGATCAGAGCCTACCCTGATAATCCAGGGTAACCTTTCCACCTCATGATTCTTAACTTCAGCACATCTACAAAGACCCTTTTTGCCATATAAGGTGATATTTACAGGTTCCAGGGACTAGGAGCTGATATCTTGGGGGGCCATTATTCAGCCTGGGACACCAAATATAGAGGAATGATAGCATACACGAAAACACACACGCACACCCACAGCTTATTTGGGGGTTTTCACTGTGTTTTGAATCTGGGCGTGACTAAATTTCCAGCATTCACAGCATTTCAAATAAGGAAGCCAGAGTGTTAAAGGCTGCCAGCCCGTGCTGCCCCTTTCCAGTGGAGGTTTGTTGAAAAGTCACAGGGAGAATTTCAAGTTGCTTGGGAACCAACCATAAACAAGAGGTAGCACTAGCGCTCTTTACATGGCTCTATGACCAACTGTGTCCTGTACGGTCGCTAGGAGGGTGAAAGGAGTTTGTCTGAATGCACTGATGCCCAATTCCATCCTGAATTAACAGTATGGAAAGTGTTCCTAGCCTTCCCAATGCCCTGAAGGCAGCACTGAAAATAATCTGCCTGCAGGTTACTTTGCGGTTGTTTAAGAGGAGAAATGGGATTTAAAGCCACAGCTCTCAGGCAGTACACGGGAGCCTGACAGCATCTCTCGGGCAAACGGATCTGAACAATGTAGCAAACCTTTTCTTTAAAGGGTGGTGGGATTCCATTAAGTACACTCTCTTACTTGGCATGTTAATTAAAATAACAAAGATAGAGCCATCAATCCAGGACAGTCACAGGTCATTTTCCTTCTTGGCAAAGTAATGGGGCCTAACATTTGTCTAAAGTCCATCCATCCTTTTAAATAAATGTATTATGTCATTTTATCCAGCGGAGTTCTGACAAGTGTCTCATATCCCTAATTCCTTTAAGCAATAAATTAGATAGCTTTTTTTTCATACAAACTTTTCCAGAAGACTTGGTGGCTCTAGGCGCTGTACCTGGCACCACGATACTAGGTTTGGTGAAGC
>JAQZBX010047653.1:0-20410 GCA_029593785.1 Cabassous unicinctus
TGATGTTACAATGACAGATACAGGTCATTAAATAATTTGTCATAACTTACAAAATTGCACAGAACAGAGTGCAAAATATAATGTAAACCATAATCCACAGTTAGTGGCATTGCTTCAATATGTGTTCATCAATTGTAACAAAAGTACCTCACTGATGAAGGATGTTAATGTGGGGAAGAGTGGGAGGGGGAGGGAGTGATATGTATTCAAATTTCCTATATTTTTATGTCACATTTGTGTAATCTAAAGTTTCTTGAAAATAAATAAATAAATAAACAAACAAACAAACACGGAATAAAATTATGAAGCCAAATAGAAATGTGGAAAATATTGACAATAGATTGAAAGGTAAGAAATGCAACACATGAGATTTTACAGGAGTAAATTAGATAAGATATTGGGACAATTTGAATAAATATAAGAGAAAATTACTATAGACTTAAGTACTAACAGAAAATACATGATAAAATAAAATATAATATGAATATATAAGTTTAATAAAGATAAAAGAAACTAAAAAGTATTTTACAATAAAAAATATGAAAACTGGCAATATTTCTAATCTATTAGGATTATCATTTAAATATCTGCAGTTTGTTATTAAGATTGATTATGGTTTACACCTTCAAAAACTCATTCATAAAACATATATATGTATCTATAAAACCTTTGAAGAAATAATTAGAGCAATTTTGAATATCATCTAATATCTGTAATATAAAAACAAGTAGAGTAAAAAAGTGAATAACCTGAATATTTGGGAAAATTGAATAAATTCCTGATACATCAAAGGGAACTAGGAGATTAAATGTAGGAAAGTGTTTATTTTAATAAAAATAAAACTTATTTAAGCATTTTGAAAAAAAATAAGTGATGAAATTTTCTTCCATTTTACAAAATAATTCATTTACTATCTATTTCAACAGAGGTATATATAGCCTCCTACATATACTCTATTCTCCATGAATTTTTATGATGAATTATTTTACTTGAATAATTTTCCTTTTAATAAAGCATGGTGTGGGGATGGAACTTCAATTTTAGATACAAGAAGGATCCCCTGCCATCAAATTTGTAGGTAGTAATAAGAGAATCAAAATAAGGTCATCTTGGACAAATATTAAATGTACATATTTCCTTATCTTATATGTCAAAGAGCTACAAAGTCAGAACCATACATGTTCTGGATAATAAAGCTATTTCCTATGCATTTTTGAAAGAAGACAGGAAAGTTTATTCAAAAACAAAGGCAAAACATTTAAAGTCACAAATTCCAAGCACACTATGTGAAGCATTAACATGCTATGAGTTCATTAAATTGTTCTTTTTGCCTCATACGATAAACCTTCATTATTTAGCATGAAAGATTTCAATAGAAAATATAATGTAAAAGTGTAAATTAAAGACTTATTCCTTATGTAAGGCTTTCAACTTCTCAAAACAAATGGGCTGACTGCTTAATCACAGTGGAAGGTCATATATAGCTTTCCAGAGATCTTTGGGTAAATTTGGCCTCTAGTTCACAAATAAGCACAGTGTATAAATGTGGGGTGTGCTATGTTAGAACTTACGCCTCCACTCCAAAAAAGAAAATTCAACTTCAGAATCAAGGTTTGAAATATATTGATTCAAATGAAAAATTATATCTGATAACTGATTTTAACTTCTGTTTTTGAAAATGTATATTTAACTCCCTTTTACCTCCAATACTCAAATAAAATCACATTCCAATTATTCATATTTGATTAATAGTTTCAATTTTGCACAAAGCAGATATGAATTACTGAGGAATTAAATTACAAGGGATATTGATTATCTTAATATTTCAATAATTGTTTTCCCAAAACAATCCCAACACCATCATGGTTTTGGAAGACAGTTTTCTAAATGTCTACAGGTCCAACTCAAAAATTATAAACAGTAAGGATTCAGTTTACACAGATGACTAAGAAGAATTTAATAAAAATATAGTGCACATGTTATCATGTCTGAATTCAATGAGATCTATTTAACAATAGAAAAATAGAGTTTTATTAATTAATTATTTATTCATTTAATTAGAGAAGTTGGGAACTTATAAAATAATCATGCTTAATGTGCAAATTTCTGATAAATCAGCTCTCCACAAAAACCTTCCATTGTTGTGGAATATTTTTAACAGATTATGAAAGAACATGATCAGAATTTACCACTAACTATGGTACATAGTTCATACTTCATTTAGTTTTTCATATACCTGCTATAATTAACACTATTAATTAATATTGTACATTTGTTATAGTTCATGAGGTAGCACTCTCATATTTGTACTGTTAACTACAGCCCATCTTCCACCACATGGTTCACTGTGTCATAGAGTCCCATGCCTTGCATATTTTATCCAAATGTACACTCACTGGCTCTCACTTTCTTCCCAGAATTGTGCAGTCATCCACCCATTAAACCTTTGAACATTTTCTTTAATTCCAAAAGAAATTGTAGCCTATGACCGTCTCTTCATTGTATTTTGGAATAAAATAGCTTGTTTACTATATTCCCAGGTCTCAGAGTAGGACGGTTTTCCCCACACATCTTTGAAGCACACCTGTAATGGATTTTGATTAGATTTTCGATTCCGAGTTTTTACATAAATGAATTAATACTTTTGAAATGTGATGGAAGAAACGTATTTTGGATTTGGGAATTAGAGCATTCTAGGGAACAGAACATGGCCTGTGTTCATACGAATTATAAACCTTAGGAAAAACAAAGCAAAACAAAACAAACAAAAGTGGAGAAATCTGTTCTTAAGGTTAAGCCATTATTCTGTGTGTGTAAAATTCCTTTACAAAATGTGACATTTGTTAAGTGTTGGCCCATATGATTGAGGTTTCATGTAAAAAATTCTCTTTGGGGAATGATGTTGGAAGTCAACAAGTCCTGGAGGAGAAAAGAGAGGATATTTCTAAGTTTTGGTAAAGCCAAGGAATGCAAGCATTGCTGGTTAGACAAAATGTTACCACCCAGAGAGTACACAAGCCTTTTATCCCCTGAAAACATGAACCAATAAATTCCTGTTGAAAAGGCAATTTGGTGTTTTTCATAGCAGCAGCAAAATGGAGACAACATCTCTGGCCTCTTTATTTCAGTGTCTTTAATTAGATGTATAATGTCTGGCATTAAATAAAAATTTGAAAGACCTTCAAAAGGACAAAAAACACAGTTTGTAGATATAGAGCAAGCAACAGATTCATAATCAATATGACAGATATGTTAGCATTATCACATCAGGAATTTAATAAGCTATGATAAATATGCTATGAGCTCTGGTGAAAAAATTGAACAATATATAGGAACAGATAGATATTGTAAAAAGAAGGCAGTATAATCTAAACATAGATCCTTTATTATTTTATGTAAATTATATTTTCATATTTTGAACTTTAGTTCAAGTTAAAAAATAAAACAGACAGAAGTCAGCTTAACAAATTATGGAAGAAGTATTTTATAAATTCCTGTCATGACATATTTCTCTTATTTAATCCAAACTTCAATTTTTTTTCCAATGTTCAAATATAAAAATGCAATAATATTGACAAGCCTCACACTTTTGATTATTTCTTCTTTATAAAAAGACATCCCTTATCCAAAAATGTAATGGTCATCTGAATTTATGAGAATTGTATTTACTGTTTTTGGGGAGGTGCTATCTTTCTATTATTAATTTTATTTACCCACAATCCATATTTAACCAATGTATAGTTACTCTTCCCCACAGCCCCCAAACCATGGTAACATCTAAACATTTTCAGTATCTATGCATTTCTTCCTATACATGCCTTATTTGGATATCATATAATCTCTGTCCTTCTGTGTAATGCTTATTTCATGACCATAATGTTTTCAAGATTCTTTTAATTTACAGCATATCTCAGGATTCCTTTCCTACTGTTGAATAATATTGCATTTTGTGTAAGCAATACATTTTCTTATTTATTCATTTGTTGACACATATTGGCCCATTGTTTGTGCATACTGTATTTGCCTAGTTACCAAAAACTGTCATGAATTGTGAGACTTTCTACAAAATTATCATACAATTTGCATATTTAAATAACAAGAATTTATTAATGCACAGTTTTAGGGGCCAGAATTTCCTAATCAAGGTTTTAGCAAGATCATGCCTTCAAAGATCTTATCTAAAAATAAGTCCACACCATGACTCACTTTAACATAATCAAAGACACATTTTCAAATATGATTATATTCAAAGAATTAATATTGAGTTTAATAGTATGTCTTTTGTTGTTGTACATGTCTTAATCTACCACAGCTTCCAAATGAAAAGATCAAGTAGGCTAAAATGACGAAAAAAAATTCTGAAAAAAAAACATGCATCAGAATAAAAGTCAGATATGATGTAGAGGCTGTAATTATAACAAAGGAATTTTAAAATAATTATTTTAAACAAACAAATAGAACAAATGATTAATGCAAGCATAGTGAAGGAAACTTTCAGAAAGAAAGAACTGTTAATAATAAAACACTGTAAAAGAAATGAAGAATGTCTTCATTTACCATGCAGTAGATGGTACATGATGAAGAAAGCACTAAAACTTGAATATACTTGCTTAGAATCTTCCTAAATTGAGTAATAATTTTAAAAATAAAACAACTTGCACCTGTGGGAAATTTCAAAATATTGACATATAATTGAATTTTTAATGATCTGACAATTATATATATTGAAAATATATGCTTATTACAGTAAACTTATGGACCATAAAAATGTAACCCAACTCTGACACACACCATAACTGAAAGAATTGAATTCCCATCCTGGGGAGTTCTGCTACATTTTCTAATAGGAAAGCAAGAATCCTCCATAGACAACAGCAGTGCCTATTCAAAGAAGACACAATTATACCTGGCTCTTGATATTGATTATAATACTTATGAAACTTTTCTTATGAAATTGAATTTTAGCCTAGTATTATATATTGCCTCAGAGTTACTTCTTAAAATCCTCCTTCTTGCTCAAATGTGGACTCTTTCTAAGCCAAAAATAGCATATAAATGCAGTACTTTCCCCCGCCACCAAGAGATTAATATCAAGCACTAACTAGAAATCCATCATGAAAAAGACCTTGACACCAAAGAAGAAATATTAAATACCTATGAGATCATATGGCTAAGAGATTTCAAAGAGAGTTGGAAGGTAATTCCAGAGGTTATAGTTATGCAAGTCTCAGGAGGATCTCATTGACTGTCTCACAGTAAATACTGCCTCAAACAGCAATCCTCCTGAGGGCTCTAGAGACATCAAGACACAATAAGCAGGGCAGACTATCTCAGGAATTTGGGACACTGGCAGAGGATCATAATTTGGAATGTATGTGTCCCAGTGTAAAAGAGTCAGACTCATTTATAATTTCATTACACAAGGCTCTTCTGCCCCTTTTAATTGAACCTACAATTAGCACTATACCTGTTAAATATGTGTCCCAGAGAATTAAATCTTTGATCCATTCATGTGCCAGGTGAGCTATGAATCTCTCCAGAGCTGCAACACCTACTATCCAGTTCATATTACATGAAAAATATAGGGGATTCCCATATGCCCCACTTCTAACACCTGCAGCATTCTCCCCATAAACAACATCCTCCATTAGCGTGATACATTTATTACAATTGATGAAAATATTTTGGAGGACTGCATATGGAAATCCCCTATATTTTTATGTAACATTTATGTAATAAAATCTCCTTAAAGATAAAAAAATAAAAATTTAAAATAGATAATTTTTGTGAGAACATGTTCTATACATAGTCTATTTCTTTATCTTTCTTTTATAAGAAGAGAAGGTAAATTCACTTGTATTTGTTTATTTATTCAGCCTTTTAAATTTTATTTATATAAGAAGTTCTTCCCAATATCATCTCCATTCAGTGAACAGTTTATTGATTTGGAAAGCAGAAGGAAGAATTCAAGGCTAAATCTGTCCCTGTGAAATTCATCAATTATAAATTGTTTTGAGTTAGACTTTTCATTTTAGAAGAATAAATAAACATAATTCACAGTTTCTATGAATATTAAAAAAATGTATAAAGAAGCATGCCCTAAATAAAATACTGGGGAATGAAATGGGGTATTAGCTTTCCATTTTAGTTATGAAGAACATAGAGTTGGGGAATGCAAGTGATTTACCTAAGATCACCTAAAATTAACCATAAATTCCCATTTTTATTCCAGTCAGAACTTTGAATTTTCAGATCCCTGACTTTATCATCTCTATTCTTTTTCTCCCATTTATCTTAAATGACAAAGTACATAGTCACCTACTAGATTGAGCATGGGCTATTGTGCATGTACAGAATTGTATTATAGACCTGTCTTCCAGAGCAGTTGATTTAAAGAAAAGTAGCTGGGGCTCCATCATTATTACATTTTTAATTCTCTCCATGCTTTTATTTTAAATTTTTGGTAAAATTACTTTGCTTTCAAAACTATCCTTGTCAATAAGGACACTTGTTCAGGAAATGACTTCAAGTATACTTGTCTTTAAGAATTTTCTCCATGGTAGAAATATTCTCATTAAAATTGAGTGTTAACATTTTGAGGTAAGCAACAATATGTGAAACTAAATTACTATCCTCTTGGGATTTCTTTCAGTTAAGAGTGACTAATGAGATGTAAATGGGAAATATTGGATGAGATTTTTGAGTTTTATCATTGCCTAACCAATATTTCATCTTATTCTAATTACATATCATTTTTTAAATATACTTTTTAATATTTTAAGATACTTTGATTATATAAATATTACATAAAAAAGACAGCAGATTCCCATATGTCCCATTTCTAACTCCTGCCACATTTTCCCACATAAACAACATTCTTCATTAGTGTGGTACATTTATTACAATTGATGAAAATATTTTGGAGCATTGCCACAAAGTGTGGATTTAGTTTACCCTGTAGTTTACTCTCTCTCCCACACAATTTTGTAAATTATAGCAAGATAGATAATGGCTAGTATCTGGCATTGCAATATTATTCAGGACAATTCTCAACTCCCAAAAAGGTCTCCATATTACACCTATTTATCCCTCTACCAACCCTCAGAATCTCCAGAGGCCATTGACAACATATAAATGATATAATTTCTTCCAATGCTAGAATCACAATAAGTCTATAGTAGAATACCATTAAGTCTACTGTCATTCATCGTTCATTCCCCAATCCTAAGGATTCTGGGATGTTGATGCCCACTCCACCTCTAATTGAGAGGGGGCTTAGATCCCATGGGACAGATGGATGGGACTATCTTGCTTGCAGTTGCAGACTCTCTCTGTTCCTTAGGATAGTCATTGCCCAACATCATCTCCTTGTTAGTTGCCATGGGTGAGTCCAATGAACTGGAGAGTTTTGCATCTCTGTTGAGATTCAGGGCCCAGCTGAATAAATGGAAAGCCCAAAGATTTAAGTCTCTTGGGCATACACCTATGAACTCTAATACTAACTATAGGTTAATAGAGGGGCAGAAAAGCCATGTGTACTGAAACCAAAACTGTGTTCAACTCTGTCACACAGTGGATCAAAAATTTCCCAAGCAGGGCCCACTGACAGGGCACCAAACTCCTGAGCTATTGGCCCTGCCTTTAGTGTCTGGATATCTCTGCTATTTGAGACAATATTTCTTTGGCAGTCAATGAGTTCTTGCTGAGATGTGCATAAGCATAACCTCTGGAATAACCTCTTGACTCATTTGGAAGTCTCATAGCCATATAAACTCCTTTGTCTTTACCCTTTACCCTTTTTGTCAACGTGTTTTTCCTGTTGTATTGCTAGTTGGTTCTTGGTAATACTCCCTTGTTGCCAGGGAGACTCATCCCGGGGAAACATGTCCCATGCTGGAGGGAAGGTAATGCATTTATATGCTGAGATTGGCTTAGACAGAGTGCACATTAGAGCAAAAAGGAGGCTCTCAGGAGGTAACTCTTTGGTATCCCATAATACTAGGCTAAGTTTTAATTTCAAAAGTAAAGTTTCATTAGTACAGTCATTAAACCAGTTTGACATTGTTTATGAATTCCAAAAATAGATATTGGATTATGTTTGTAAACTGCTCTGTTCCTCTGGGCATATTAGATTATATTGGATCCAGAAATTTAATTTTTATATGATCTAATAATGATTAAAGCTTTGCTTGGGTCACATCAGTAGGACATTTCATCCCTGCCCCCTTGGTGGGTAGGGGCTCACAGAGAAAATGGCATATCAGAGGATTTTGTTAGAGTTTTTATATTGGAGCACTGGAAAAACACAGGAAAAGATTTGGCTCTACAGACATGGCAGAAGCCTCTGGAAGACAGATGAGCTATTCAGCTGATAGTTTGCAGCTACAGAAGCTATAGCCCTCGGCAGCTGAGTTCAGAGAGAAATGAATCCCAGAAGAAAGAAAAGTCTTGTCCCAGGCTACAGATGATATTGGAAGAAGCTGGGAACAGAGAGCCTTCAGAAGAAGAGGGTGGCTGAACTCTTGCAGATGTCAACAACCATCTTGCTCCAACATGTGTCAACATAATTTGGTGAGGGAAGAAACTTAGGCTTTATTGTCTGGTAACTGTAAGCTTCTACCCCAAATAGATACACTTTATATAAGACAACAGATTTCTGATATTTTGCATCAGAGCCCCCCTTTCGCTGGCTAATACAGAATTTGGTACCAAGCATGGGTAGTGCTTTTGCAATTACCAAAATGATGGAATGGTTTTATAAATGAGTAAGAAGTATTTATTGTAGTAATTGTGAGGTGTTTTATAGAAAAGTCTTAGAGGGCTCTGAAGAGACTTCCTAAGATGCCTTAGAAATAAATAATGAAATTATTACTGGAAACTGGAGGAAAGGCAATCTGTGTTTTAAAGTTGCAGAGAACTTAGCAAGATTGACTCCTGATGTTTTATGGAAGGCAGAATTTGAAAACAGCTAGCCTGGGCATATAGCTGAAGAACTTCTCAAAGGAAATTCAGAGAATGCAGCTTGGCTTCACCTTGTGGCATATAGTAAAATACTAGACGAGAGAGATAAGCTGAGGACTGAATTGTTGGGCAAAAATAAAATAGAAATTGATTCTGGAAATTCCAAGCCTCTGGAAATCAAGCTCCCAGATGATAAAACCCCATTTGTGGACTTAACTAAACTTGGAAAGTGTAAATCAAGATTGAAGGTGCATTTATCTAGGAAAGACACATGGAAAGTCTTACTGTCTGGTGCTTGGACCCCTGCTTCTTCAATGCTAAACCAACAAGCATTTTGAGAGAGTTGTTTGAACAAAAACACTGTCAGTCTGGAATAAAAGGGACATGTAAGGGAAAGATTGAAGGTGACACAGCTTTAAGAGGAAAACCATGGAAGCTGAGATCTGGAATTAAGACACCTCCTCAGGCCATGAGAAGAACCCCACCCATGTGTACAGAGAGGGTAAATTTGCCACAGCAGTTGAAGAGGGTGAATGTTCCTGCCCAATGTTCAGGGAAAGTGTTGCCACCCCTTGGTATGGAGAGGTTGGAGCACATTTCCCAAATATTAGGAAGGTTATGTTCACCACCCCACTGGTATGAGAGGGGTGGACCTAACCCCTATGGATTAGCGAAGGCCACATTACCAACTCATTGCTTTGAGAGGGTTGGGCCTTTATGCCAAAGTTAGGGAGGATGTTGCCTTCACTTCACTGTATTAAGGGGGTTAAGAATCTAACCCAAAGATTAGGTAAAGTGTGGCAATCACCCCAACAATCTTAGAGAGTGAGGCCTGGAGCTTGTTCACCACCCAGATGCTTGATGAAGGTGGAAGCAAGAAAAGGGCCATTGGGAAAGCCTGTGAAAAGGGTAGGTACTCATGAGGCCCCAGGGAGAAGACACCATCTTCTTAAGAATGACCCTCAGACTTTTAAATTGAATGGAGTATCCTCTTCAGGTTTACTGAACAGTGGAGGAAGCATGACTCATGTTTCCCTCCCAGTTTCTCCTTATGGCAAGGCAAATGTTTATCCCTTGTCTGTTCTTTTGTGTATTGTAAGCAGATAAAGGGTTTTGTAAGATTCAGAGGTCTTCAGGCAGATGAGACTTTGCCTCAAGACAAATTGTATTTCTTTAAACTGATTGTGAAATGATTCTGTTTTTAGCATTGTACTGATTTAAGGTATTTTGAATATTTTAATGTCTTTTTGGAATTCAGAGGGTGAAGTGTCGCAGTTTGATTTTTTTTTATGAATTCCAAAATTAGATGTTGGATTATGTTTGTAAAGTGGTCTGTTCCTCTGGTCATATTAGATTATATTGGATTTAGAGGTTTCACTTTTACTTGATTAAATAATAATTAAGGCTTTGAATGGCCACATCAGTAAGATGTTGCATCCCTACCCCCTTGATGGGTGGGGACTCACAGAAAAAATAATACAGCAGAGATTTAGTTAGAGTTTTGATATTGGAGCCCTGAGAAGTAAACACACAGGAGAAGAACACAGGAATAGACATAGTTCCATAGACATGGCAGAGGCCATGGAAAGAGTGATGAGGTATTCACCTGATAGTTTACAGCTACAGAGACCAGAGCCCTCATCAAATAAGCCCAGAGAGAAATGAGCCCTGAGAGAGAGAAGAGACTTACCTCATCCTACAGCTAATATTGGAAGAAGCTGGGACCCTCTTCAGACAAAGAGGGAGGCTGAACCCTTGAAGACATTGGCAGTCATCTTCCTCCAACATATGGCAACAGATTTTGGTGAGGGAAGTAACTTAAGCTTTAGGGTCTGGTAACTGTAAGCCACTACCACAAATAAATACCATTTATAAAAGCCAATAGATTGGTTTTTGCATCAGCACCCCTCTGGCTGATTAATATAATCATCAATATCAAGGGCCAATCAATGGACCATCCTCCTTCATTAGTCATTGCCCCTATATTTGGGGGATTATTGCTGTCCCATTACAGAATGTGACAGAGCTCCCCAAAATGGGAATTCAATATTCTTTTGGTTATTGTGTGAATCTCCATCCACTATAACAGTGCCCCATGCACATATGAACACATTTATATGCCTTTAAGGCATGCCCCAGGGGGACCTCCTCCCATGCATCCTTAATCACTGACACTATGCACCAATCTTCCTCCCCTGCCACAATTGTAAACTTTCTGTGATCAAAAACCTCTCCAAAAATGAAGTCAAGACAATAAATACAGGTAAGAAAATGAAATAATGACAGTTTTAAAAAAAACAATAAATTACAAACTTTTTTAAAAATTGGAATAATAAAAAAATTTTAAATATAAAATTACTTTTCTTTGATATTATGACTTTCATCACTGTTAGATTTGTTATCATGTATGTACAGTGACATTTTCTTATGTTTATTTCCACAGTGCCTTATTTTTTTTCTCTTTGTCTTCAAAGAAGCTTTAGATTACAGAAAAGTCATGTACAGAATATAGGATATTTTGATAAATTTCTTGAGATGACCATGAAGAAACAGGGATGTGGTTGAAGGAATTCTGTTAATAGCATGTAGGTATTGACATATTAAATACATTGCCTATGTACTAACTACTTGTCATAATAAAAATTATAGGGCTTTCAAGTCTATATGTGCACCAGTATCACAACATAAAATGATTAAATTTTCACAATGTTTTGATATCTCATAAAACAAAAATGCATATTTTATTATTTTCAAACATTCTTGAGTGAATATTATTTTTTGCATAAATTTATACATCCCATATTCCAGTTGTGTATACATGCTCACGCACATGCACATACACATAAACTGAATGGAATTAATGGAAATTATAATGAATAATGACACAATTTTAGGAGAATTTACTTTTTCCAATTTTTAATCTAATCATGGACAGTTTACATTCCTCCAATTACTTATGGTTCATTTCAGTTTTCTCCAAATATGCTTTCTAAGGAGTGGTCTTGTATCATTTATATTATTCCTAAGAATTTACTGATTTTGGTGTAGATATATTTGATGTCACCTTTAAATTTCATTTTCTAAATATTTCATCCTGAATATAAAATTTCAAATACAAACTCATAATCACTTATTTATGTTTAACTATAGCATTCCTGCTGGAGAAAAAAATGGATAGTGACTATAATAGGAGCTTCTCACATGCTCTGACTATGCTATTACTTGCAAACAAACAAGTGCATTGTGTGAGAGTTCAATGTAAAAATCATGGACTTATATGTCATTTGCTTCTATATAAAATATATGAATCGGTGTGATAGATTAATTCTTGTGCCAACTTGTTCAGGTTATGGTGTTCAATTATTTGGTCAAGCAAGCCCTGGCTGATTGTTATTATGAGAATATTTCATGGAGTTAAGTTATCAGTAAAGTGATCACAACTATGGGTGACTACATGTAAAATAAACTGAAGAAATTGCCTTCAACAATGAGAAAAGCTCTCGAATCCATTGAAAGCTTTAAAAGGAAAAGTGATGATTACAGCACTCAGAAGCATTTCCAGCTCTACTTTAGCCAACCAGCATCTTTTACGGAATTCATTGCAAACCTTCATCAGAGGTTGAAACTTGTGACCTGCCCTCAGAAATTTGGAATTACTCATCCCCATATTCCCTTGAGACAGTTCTTCTAAAATTCAACTAATATGTACAGATATATCCTTCCATTTGTTTCCCTAGAGAATCTTGACTAATATAATCAGTCTTTAAACAAATGTTGAATTAAAAACTTGTTAGCTATTTAACTGTAAACATCAAATTTTAAAGATGAACACTGTCTAACATACAAATGAACAGAGGTTAAAAAAAAAAGCTGGGATAAATGAAAAATGTTAACTCCATCAATACAAAGTCAAAATGTGTGAAACAGACCAAAATGTTTTTTAAAAAAGCAAAAAATTGAAATAGCCATTGAGCATGAAATACTTCTCTTGGAGGTTTGATGAGGTCAACATATATAAACTGGGAAATAATCTTGAAAAAAAATAAAGGCAATTAATTTAAAAATATCTCTGTGTAAGTCTTGTATGTACTTTAAAATAAAAAAAATTATTTTTATTTTTCCTGCTTGATACTGAGAATTATATGGATTTACATACTTATGTCAATGAGCAGTTCTTATGAAAAAAAATGGTTCAAACAAATAAGAATTCCATATGAAAGAAATAGTGCCAAAATGCTATATTATTTTTGAACCTTTAAATTGTCATATAATAACATGTCATAACAAATGTGAATGATAGAAAAGATGACAGTCAACATAATACATTTAATCCTCTTGGATAAGTTAACTGTTGTAACCATTACAGAAGGTAATTGTTATTTTTTTATAAACCATGAAATTTGTGCTAATCTATGAACCCATAGTTCCCGTCATAGGTAAATACCAAATCCAAACTCTTTTACATGGAAAACATGATATTTTCAACAATATCCATAAGCATACAACATATAATAGCAGAAAACTGGAAACAATCCAAATACTGTTGGTAAATAATGGATATATGTAAATTTATCTCATCTATAATCCTTGAAAAAAAGGTTATTAAAAAATAAACAGAATGGGGCCACAGTTATATGCAACTGTATGAATGTAATATAATGTAGAGGGGAAAAAAACTCAATTTTGTTTCTCTTGGGTGATGTATTTACTCTGAATATAACAAAAAAAATAAATGAAGACTTTCATCTGCAAATAGACACAATTAAACTTGATGGAAGAATGAATGTTCCTAGAGGACTTTACAAATTGTTTTTATAGGTGACCTTGATGTTATGTGATTGGATACATTAAATTTCTTGCACACTGTATTTCAGGGAGTTAAAAGAGCATTAAAGAATAATAAAAGGTAATATATGGGAAGATAGTTTTTGCAGTATATAAAAGCTGAAAATCACAACATTTTTTAAAATTTATGTTGAAAATCAAACTAGTTTAAATAACAATACTTTATTTCTGAAAAGAAGAGGAATACAGATATTAATCAATGCATATTTTTGAGTAGAAATGTATGAGTGCATAACTTTCTAGAAAGTAGACTACTGAAGACTTTATTTCTTGCACAATTTAATCATAAAAGTGTTCCTAAAGCCACATTTGTACAAGTTTCATTATGTTAAAAAAATTTTCATGGCCTACACCATCTTCTTATTGCAGGATTTAGATAGAATGGGTTCAGAAGAGCTGTGATAATACTATAATTTCTCCTACCACTTTATCTTGTTCACTGCTGCACTAGAATCTTCATCTGATAGAGTTGGACAGAATTGTCCCATAGAATAGATTTGCCACAACGAGGTGGCAGACACAAGAGAAGATAACTTTTGTTTGTCCTTCACTGAAGCACATCTAGAATTTCAAAGTGAAAATATGGGCATAGAAAGCTAGAATGGTCATGAATATTTCCAAAAGTATATTAAGGCCACTAAAGAAGATGTATAATTACGTTGAGAAATGTCATGACACAACAATGTCAATAGAATTGGACATTCACAGGTAAAATTATTAATAAACTGGGAACTATAGAATAGAAGAGGAAATAAATATAAAGTGTACATTAAAGAGGTGATGTAGAGGGGATCCAAAATAACAGAGTAGGGAATGGTAAGCTGCACTCCTCCTCCAGATACTACAATAAAGTAACCAGGCTAGTGTAGCAGAAGGCAAGCTGTGGGACAGTGGGGTTGCTTGGTGAGAGTTGCTAGATAGGGCGCCCCAGAAAGTTGAGGGAGAGGGAAATAGTTGCAGATAGGGCAGTAATCTGAATCAGAGGGAGAAGGAAGCCAGGAAAGTGATTTAGCTGGCAGACTGGTGCTTAACTGGTCCTCACAGTGAGGTGAGCCAACAGGGGACCAGGTATGCATGCTGGTGCTCAGAATGCACACAAGTAGGTGAGCTGCAGGGCAATCAGGTGCCTGGACTGGCATTCAGCTGTTTCATAGGGAGAAGGGAGCATGGGGTAGATGATCAAGTGCAGAGACCAGTACCCAGCCAGCTTTGGAGAGAGGAGTACATTGGTGCAAATGGGTGTGCTGTTGGTGATCTTGAGGGATGAGCAATTACTGGGTAAAAGGAGTAATGAATGCCACCTAGCTCATGGGGAGAGAGAGCTGGTGGGTGAGATAAGGCAGGTAGACTATCTCTCATCAGGTTCCCAGGAAGAGGAAATATGCAGGATGGCACTGAAGTGTCTCCAAGGAGAGAGGAGGGGTTATTTGATCAGTTGGGCTGACATGCAACCACCCAGTCTTGGGAGAGAGAGGAACTAGGGTGGTGAGGGGGTGAGATGACAGGTGATCAACTGGCATAAGTGAGAAGGGAGATGTAAGAGTCTGCCACTGAACTGACAGGTGCCCCACCATCCTAGGGGAGATAGGATCTGGGAGAGGCAGTTAGTGAGCAGTCAAGTGCCAAAAGAGACAGGAGAGAAGGGAAATGAGGAAAGAAAACCAGGACATTATCAGAAACTTCCGTGACTCAAGGGTAAGGGGAGCCATGACACAAAGAGCCTCAAGAAGGGCCAATTAGATTGAATTTTATTTTTTTCTCTACATATCTGTAGCTTACCTGTAGATTGTGTGCCATGGGGGTGATTGATTGGTGAACACTGGAATCCTGACCATTGCTGATGGCCTGAGAGGGAGACCTGTATTTATGTTTTTGTGGGGATTTTAAAATTTATTTTCCTTTCCTCTTTTCTTCTTCTTTTTTTTTCTTCTTTAATTTTTCCCTCTTTTTCTTTTCTTTCTTTCTCCCTTCTCTTGTTTTGTCTTCATTTCTATCTTCTCTTCTCATTTCTTTGATATTTTCTTTTTTCCTATTTCTTTTTTTCAACTATTTAATTTGTCTTGCTTTTGTTTTTTATGATTTTTCACTCATTACTTATTTTCTCTGTCTCTTTTATTGTTCCTTTTTCATCCTTTTTGTTTTCTTCTTCTTCCATTGTTTCATTTGTTTTTTGTGAACTTAATATTTTTTGGTGGAAGGTGGACACCTAGAAAATTATAGAATAGCTGGAACAAAGTGCACAGAATGTTGAACAAATAATCATGGATGTCCAAAAAAAAAATCCTGAATAAATACTATGAAGTTAAGGAAGAGATAAAGAATAATAATAAGAAACTGGGGGAACATAGAGAATAAATCATAAACATAAATAAAATGATAATAGATCTGATGGTGATGAAGAGCATAATGTAAGAAGTTAAAACTACACTGGAAGCACATAAGAGCAAATTTGAACAAAGGAAAGATTTGGTGGTTTGAAGATAGGACACCTGAAATCTTACAGATAATAGTACAAATAGATATTAAAAATGGAAAAAATTCAGCAGGGGCCCAGGGAATTGAATGACAACATGAAATCCACAAACATATGAAATATAGTCATTCCAGGGGGATAAGAGAAGGGAATGGGGACAAAAGGAGTATTGAAGGAAAGAATGGCTGAATATTTCCAAACTCATATGAGGGACTTTGATGCATATGTCTAGGAAGCAGAGCAAACTCCAACAGAATATATCATAGTAGGTCAACTACAGGACACATACTTATGAGATTGACAATTTTTCTAGATAAAGAGAGAATTCTGAAACCAGAAAAATAAATGGGATATATCACATATAAGGGAATATCAATAAGATTAAGTATAGATTTTTCATCTTAAACCATGGAATCAAGAAATCTGTGGTATGACATAGTAGTTAGAGTTCTAAAAGAAAAAAAAAAAACAAAAAAAAACTTCCAGCCTGAATTCTGTATCCAGCAAAACTGACAGTCAAATATGAGGCAGAGTACAAAATATTCAGAGATAACCAGAAATTGAAAGGTTGTCAGAGAGAATCCTGCACAACTAGAAATATTAAAAGGAGTTCTACAGGTTGAAAGGGAACAACAGTTGAGAGAGGGTTGGAGGAGAGTGTAGAGAGGAAGATTATTTGTAAGAATAACTAAAATATAAATAGAGAAATAAATATAAAATATGACATATATAAACCTAAAGAAAACATGGCTAAAGTAAGAACTTCCTTGACAATAAAAACATTTTATGTTAATGGATTAAAGTCTCCAATCAAAAGGCACCAACTGGCAGAATGGAAAAGAAAATACGACTCATCTATATGTTACTTAAAAGAAACTTACAGCCAGAGACAAAAATAGGTGGCAAGTGTAAAGTTGGAATATATTTTACATGGGATGTGTACCAAGAAAATGACAGAAGTTATACTAATTGGAAAATGGATTTTGTATGCAATCTGATGTAAGAGTCAAAGAAGGACACTATATATTAATAAAAGGGGTAATCTATAAAGAAGAAAGAGCAATCATAATTGTTTATCCAAGAAACCTTTGTGCACCAAAATAACTGAGGCAAACACGGGCAAAACCATGGGGAGAAAGAGATGGCTCTACAATCATAACGGGGACTCTAATAAACCATTATCGTCATTGGACAGAACATCTCCATAGTGGGTCAATAAATAAACTGAGACTTGAATAAAATGCTAGAGAAACTAGACCTAATAGACATATACAGAACATTGCATCCAAATACAGCAGGGTATATATTTTTCTGAAGTGTAAATGGATTATTCTCCAGGATAAACTACATGCTGATTCACAGAACAAGTATCAGTGAAGTTAGACAGAATGAAATTATACACAGCATTTACTCTGACCACAATGGAATGAAGCAGGAAATTAATAAGGTGGAGTCAAACAAGATAGACATAAACATATGTAAGTTAAAAAGCAGACTCCTAAACAATATGTGGGTCAAGTAGGAAATTGCAAGAGAAATCAGTAACTACCATGAGGCAACTGAAAATGAGAACACTACAAATGAAAACTTATGAGATGCAGCGAGAACAGTTCTGAGAGAGAATTTATAGCCTTATATGCCTATATCACAAAAAAAGAAAGAGTTAAAATAAAAGACATAATTGCACACTTGCAGGAACTAGAAAAAGAACAACAAACTAATCCAAAAACAAGCAGATTGAAAGAAATAACAAAGATTAGAGCAGAGTTAACTGAAATTGTGAATAAAAAATATATATGTACTAGAAGAAGTTAACAAAACCAAAAGCTAGTTCTATGAGATGATTAATAAAATTGACAAACCCTTAGCTAAACTATCAAAGAAAATGAGATATGTTGCAAATAAAAAAAAAATTGGAAGTGGGGATATCACCACTGATCCCACAGAAATAAAGATTATCATAATAGGATAGTTTGAGAATGTTTATACCAACAAAATGGTCAATTTAGTTGATATGGGTGAATTTCTAGAGACTCACAAGTAATCTACATTGACGAAAGAAGAAAAAGAAGAATTCAACAGACAAAACATTAATAGTTAGATTTAATAATTCTTAAAAATCCTCCTAACCATGGAAAACCCAGGACCAGATGGCTTCACGGGTTAATTCTACCAATCTTTCCAGAATGAACTAACCCCAATCCTGCTTAAAATCATCAAAACCTAGATTTGGAGGGACCATTACACAACTCATTCTCTGCTGTCAACATCACCCTAAAACCAGAGCCAAATAAAAGAAAATGAGAGACCAATCACTCCAATGAACTTCGAAGCAAAAATCCTCAACAACATGCTTGCTAATTGAACCCAACAACACATGAAATGAATGAATCACCATGAACAAGTCAGTTTTATCCCAGGTATACAAGGATGTTTCAACATAAGAAAATCAGTTAATTTAATATTCCACATTAACAGATCAAAGGAAAAATTCACATGATCATCTCTATCAATGCAGAAATGGAAATCAATAAAATACAGCATCCTTTCTTGACAAAGAGTATTCAAAAGACAGGAACAGGTGGAAACTTCCTCAACATGACAAAGACCTAAATGCTCTCCCACTACGATCTGTAAAAGACAGATTTGCCCACTGTAACCACTTTTATTTAATATTGTACTAGAAGAACTTGCTTGAGTACTTAGGAAAGAAAAAGAAATAAAAGGAATTCAAAATGGAAAGGAAGACTTAAAACTTGCATTATTTGCAAATGCCCTGATCTTATATATAGAAAACCCAGAAAAATCTATAAGAAATCTTCCTGAGGTGGTAATAAGTTCAGTAAAGTGGTGGCATGTGGAAAAATCAGTAGCATTTCTGTACACTAATAATGAACAATCTGAGGTGAAATTAAAGAAAAAAATGATTTAAAATAGCAAATAAAAGAACCAAATATCTTTTAATAAATTTATCTACGTATGCAAAGGACTTGTACACAGAAAACAACCAATGTTACAAAAGGAAATCAAAGAAGACCTAAATAAATTGAAGCATATTCCATGTCCATGGATTGGAAGACTAAATATAGCTAAGATGTCTATCCTACCCAAGTTAATTTGCAGATTCAATGCAATCCCAATAAAAGATACAATAGCATTTTTTACCAAACTGGAAAAAACAAAGCAAATTTTTTTGGAAGGGTAAAGGTCCCTGAAAACCCAAATACATCTAGAAAGAGAAAAACCAAATTGAAGGAATCACACTACATCACTTTAAATCATGCAACAAAACTACAATGTTCAAAAGGGTATGGTATTGGCACAAGGATAGACATACTGACCAAAGGAACTGAATTGAGAGTTCTGATATAGATCTTCACTTATACGTCCAACTTATATTTGATAAGGTCACCAAGCCCACTCATTTGGGACAAAATGGCCTCTTCAAAAAATAGTGCTAGGAGAACTGGATATCCATATGCAAAAAAAAATGAAAGAGGATCCTTATTTCATATTTAATTTATATAAAAATTAATTCAAGATGTACCAGAGACCAAAATATGAGCCAAGATGAGAAATATTCTAGAAGATAATGTAGGTCAGCATCTAAAAGACCTTAGAGTAGGAAATGTTTTCATAATATTTACCAGCAAAGCATGAGTTGAAAGAAAAAATAAGATAAGTGGGACCTCCTACAATTTAAAACAGGGGTGCTCCTGATGGCTTTAGAGATATCCAGACACTACAGTCAAGTCAAATAACCCCTCGAAATCAGCACCCACTGGTGGGCCTTACATTGGTATATATGTCAAACTATGTCCCCAGCACAACAATCTCATTTATAATTTTCCTACACATGATTCTTCTACTCATTTTATTTGAGCCAAATATTAGCAATATACCAGTTATATTTATGTCTCAGAGACTAAATTCTTTGGCCTGTTCATATGTCACCTGAACCCTGAATTTCAGCAGAGTTGCAGCCAACACATATCCTCTAGTTCATCAGATGCATTGAGGAAAATGAACAAAATGATGATGATGGACAATCCCCATCCTAAATGCAAACAATATCTAGAACTGTAGGTAAAATAGTTTCGTCCATCTGTCCCATAAAAACTAAGCCCCCTC
>JAQZBX010047654.1:0-20505 GCA_029593785.1 Cabassous unicinctus
GACATTCTCATCCTCTCATCTGTGCATCCTGCAAAGGAAAGTGATAAGCAGATATAAAATATAATGATAAAAAGGTTCATTTCTGAGACACAGAATGTTAGATGAATTTTCATTTTCTTCATGTGTCTTATCTGTACTTTCTACATATTCTAAAATGAATATGTATTACTTTTGTCAACAGAATAATTTCAATAAATCAAAAATGTAAAAAGCCTGGCTACATGATTTGTGGGGATCAAAGCACATGAAAATGCTGATTCCCTTGATAAAAATAAAATTTTAAGATATAATAATAAAAATTAAGAACTTCAAGATGACAACTGTAGAGTGTGGGCCCTTCTCAGCAGGCTGATGTGTGGATGAAATGTTATAGAGAGAAGCACCTGGAACATCAGTCTGGCATAGGGGCATGGTGGGGAGGAATGCAAGTCAGAGGGGGAATGCCGAAAGGCTTTCAAGAAACAGAGATAGACCTTAAACAATAGAAGGCCCTAACTGAAACACGGTGCCCCCACAGCCCACCTCAGCATGGCATACAAAGTCATCTCTCCTGGGTCCCAAGAAAGAATTTTCCTCACCAGATGGCAAAAGAATTTGTTCCCACTGCACTGAAAGAAATTAAGGCATTTGGCAAATCTTCCTGAAATCTGCACAGAAGGGAGCTGGTGGCCATTATACTGCAGGAGCTTCAGAAATTCATAGGGAAGGGAAGAGAGAAACAGCCTGGGAAATGAATCTGAGGCAAGGGATGGAAAACCCAGAGCCCTGAAGCCAGGAAGAGAATAGGGGCATGGCCTGAGATACAGAGTAAATAGTGGTCAAGATAAGAATGTTCTTGATCCATCTTAGCATGCACTGGACCCTCCACAACTGGCCTCATTGACCCTTCTGCCCACCAGCTGTCTAGCTGGTTTTATACAAGTTCTGAATATTGACCACCCTGTTGACCAGTGCCTGGAGTCCACGGAGGCTGTTCTGTAGGACCAGCTATAGGCAGCAAGACATAAATGATCATGTGGACAGCCATACTTCTACAACCTGCCAAGACTTTCTCCCACTGACACCCAGGGCCACCCTAGGAGCTTGGAGGCATCAACAGCTCAGCACTGAGTGTGGGTGGCTCCATGTGTGTCCATTTCTCATGCAGCCCAGGCTCTGTCCTCTGCTGCTAGGTACTCATAGAGTCAGAAGTGTTGGCTGAGGGATGGACAGGAAAGCTGTGAGTCAAGCAATGGGACAGTAGAGGGTTAGGTAAGGGGAGAACAGTGGGTCAGGTAAGGGGAAGACAGAGAGTCAGGTGAGGGGAGGGCAGAGTGCCAGGTAGGTGGTGTGAAGAAGGTCAGGTAAGGGAAGGGAAGAGGGTCACATATGGGGAGGGCAGAGGGTAAGATAACAGCAGAACTGAAGATCAGTGATAGAGATTTAAACATAAAACCTCTGAAGACTGGTAAGTGTGATGCAAGAAGGCCAGAAGAGTGTCAGGAGACCAGGGACAAGTATACACCACAGTCCAGAGGGAATAGGCTCTCAGGGTAACAAAGAGAGAAAAGGCAGGTTGACACAGCCAGTTCAGGCCACCAAGGAATGGTGGGAGGAGGTGAAAACTAGGAACACTGGATAGCACCCGATTCTGCCTGGGGTTCCTGGGTGGGCTGCACATACTGCAGTTAGGAGGAAGTCTAACATCTCTGGAGCAGAGGTGGACCATGGGGAGGTTATGAGGGACCTGATTGAGGGGACTTGCAGGCCAAGGTGAGGTGCTTGGACTTTCATCACAAGTGCACTGGGAAGCCAAGAAAGGAATTGAGTGTGAAGGTCATAAAATCATATTTGTGTTTTTACAAGATTGTTCCAGCCTCAGAGTGGACACTGCATGTAGGAGCCAAAGAGCAAAAGCAAAACTCAACTAGCAAGTTGATGTAGAAGCCCAGGCAAGGATTATGATGCCTCAGACTTGTCCAAGAAAGTAAGGATACAATAATTAAATGGGTTTAAAGAGATGTCCCGCAGTTAGAACCACACTATTGTTGATTCATTGAGAAAGGGAAAGGGAAGTTGAGGATAAGGACCACTTCCCATGAGGATGGGGGCAACATCTACCCAGGCAGGAAACAAGAGAAAGGTTTGGAAGGATTTGGAAATATGCAGTAGATAATTCAATATCTGAACCTAGAGATCAGAATGAGAGTTGATCTAGAAATAGAAATACAGAAAATAGTCAAAGTCAGTAACATAATGAGGCTGCATAGAGAGAAGGAAAGGCAGGAAGAGAATAGGGTTTCATCAAAGCCCTGAGAAAACCCCTCAGAAAAGGAGCCAAAAGGACACAGAGGGATCCTGGGAGGCTTACATGTCCGTCTGCCTGGACCCCCTCCATCAAAGAAGCTCACATATCCTTCTGCCTGACACCCTACCTCTTGGGGACTCAATTGTCACTCTGCCAGACACCCTTCTTCTAGGGAACTCACATGTCCCTCTGCCAGGATGCTATCCCTCCAGGGAGCTTACATGTCATTCTGCCTGGACCATTCCCTCTGGCTCACAAGTCCCTCTACCTAGGCCCTTCCTCCAGGGAGCTCACACATACCCTCTGCCAAGATGCCTTACTTCCAGGGAGCCCACATATCCCTCTGCCCAAACACCCTCCCTCCTGGAGTAGGAGAAGACTGGTACTCAGTGAGGTGAGCCCAGCACCTAGGGCTCCTTGATCCAGGTGAGGCCTCAAAGAGGGAGGGGTCTCCATCAGCCTCAAGAGCCTTCCAATATAGTTACCCTAAAGACCCATGCCCTATCTGGGAAGGAGGCCAAAGGGATGCACCCTAAGAATGAGCATGATCCAGAAAACCCAGCCATTCCATAAGCCTATGTCAACTTTGAATCATCAAACTGGAATGGAAAAGTGCTGGCTTTGAACTTTGATTCACATTATTCTAGAAAACTAACATCACCATGTGCCTGTGAGTAGTGAAAACAACAAACAAATCCCTTCTAGAGGAAGATAGCATCATAGTACATTCTGATCATTCCTTCGAATAATCTCCCAATGCAATCTTCAGCTTTTCAGCTGCCTCCACCAGAAACAGTAAGTACCTCAGTGGTATAAATAGCCTCAAATTGCAGGGTTACCTTTGTAGGCTTCCCTATCTCTTGGCTCTCAACCTTGCAGTCCTCACTCTTTTGCCAGTTCTTAGCGACTTCAAACCAATTGGGTTTTGTTGTTTTCCAGTTTTTCTAGGTTTCTCAGATGAAGGGTTAATCTGAATGATTAACTGACAGGAGAACCCCAGAAATTCTCTTTACATGTTTTTAACATTTACTTGAAATTCCATTTTCAATGGTGAAAGGAAAGAACAAAATTTAGTCAATTCCATTTTCAATGGTGAAAGGAAAGAATAAAATTTAGTCCCTGGTCAGGAAGACAGAAGAATGCCCCAGCCATTCATCAGCACTTTGGACACCACCATCGCCACCACTGGCTACTCAGCTCCAGCTGCCACACCAGACATTAACCACCAGGTTGCTACTTCTTGGTCCCAGTGATAGAAACAATTCCCACTCACTTCTTGATGCTGCGTTTGGATGGAGATAGGACTTCCTACTTACCCTTTTTTTATGCAGTGTTTGTAGATGTGCAGAGGTGCTGTGAGGATTGAATTCTGTGTATTTGCAAGTGTCTGGTATGGAGAAGGCACTTGACAAAAGATTGTTGTCTCCCCTTCTCATCTTATTATTGCCCTTCCCTTCATAACTGTGAAGGTCTTAAAATCCAGTGAACCTCAGTTTGCTTGATCTATAAAATGGGAATAAAACAATAGTGTCTATATCCTTGGGCTGAAAAGTTATAATGTACATTAAGATCACTTTGCAAACTATGAAATGCTGTGCACATTTGTGCTATTTTAATCTCCTGCTACCCTTGGAATGGCTGTCTCAAGAAGAGAGAGTATAGCACAGCAGTGTAGACTTCAGGGACCAGACACTCTGGGTTCAAACCCTGCTCTGTTATTTAGTAGCTCTGACAATTTAACATTTGTCATATATTGTCGCTTATTATCTTCAGTAACTGGTACTCTAATCCAAACATGTTGAATGAACAAAAGTCAGACATGAAAGGGCACAGTCTGTGGGTTTCCATTTATATGAAAATTAAAAAAAAAAACAAAACAGCAAAACTACTCTCTGGTGTTAAGTGTTGGAGATTGTGGCCAGGGCCTGGGGCTGGTTGTGGATGGAGAATCAGGGATTTCTGAGGTATCCATTTTTTGATCAGGAGTGTGTTCTGTTCCTGAAAATTCATAAAATTATATACTTAATGGTTTGGACAGTATCTATGTATGTGTTATTTTTCAATAAACATCTACACACCAAAATAATCTAATCCTTTTAAAGTCTAGATAGTGCTAAAATGCAGAAATGGGTGAAAATGAATGCACCACAAAATGGGGGTTAAATTCAAAGCTGAGAAGTTCTAGTCAGTCCTTCAGTAGATTTGAATGTGTTCAGGAATTAGACAGAACCCTCACAGGCAAAGGGAAGGATGATATCCCATCTGTGATCTGGGGCATGTGGGTGATTAATGTCTTAGCTATGTCACAGAAATTAGCGGATTTCATAGTGCTCTCTGGAGACACTGCAGACACTGCCAAGAGTGTGTGAAGCATTCAGCTCTTTGCAGGAAAATGCCACAAAGACCAGGAAATGAAGTGACAAATTTCAACAACACTCTAAATTTCTCATGTGCCTCAGCCCCCTTCTCTGAGTTAAAGTTTAAAATAAGGAAGCCCCAGCTCATAAGATTCACCATTAACAGTCTCTTCTTGCCTCTTCTCTCCAAACTCAGACAACCAAGTTCTCAAGAGACCTAATTGTTTGTAGAAATTGACTCTTCCAGAGGAGCTCCTTGGAGAATTTGAAGGTGTTGTTAATTGACTTCACAAATTTCTGCACTAGCCCAGGGTGGGGCCATCAGACATAATACCCCAGGCCTCTGGTACCACCCCCTGCTCACTGCTGGCTAATGAGACAAAACCACCCAACTTTTTAATGGACCAGGAGCCTGGCCAGGTGGCCTTCCCAGGCTGTGCTGTTCAGACTCCCCAAGGTCCTTCCACTTTCCTTTCAATTATGCCCTGGAGAAAGCAGCACAACAGCCTCCCAGCATAAAAAAACTTCTCCTATCATAGTTGGCTACAATCCTTGTAAAATGTAAATTTGATTTGGTTCCAAGAGGTTTGTGAATGAATCCCCAATTGCCTGTGGAACACATACTTTTCCTCAGAAATAGGGCTCAGAATGAAAGTCATTCCTCATGCCATGCTACCCACTCCTCCTCAGGAGGGGCAGGTCACAGAAGAGACAAGTGAAGAATATACCAGGCATTGCTGTAAGAGCAGCTGAGGTTCATTGAGGAACTGCCAGAAGTAGCAGATGCAGCTTTGGCAATTGCAGGCCATGTCCTTGGACTCAGCTTCCAGGTGAAAATCACCCTAATTGCTGCCAAGACTCAAGGCCAAGTTGATCATGGAAGGCAGCATTTCTAAGACATGAAAACTGGTCATGGGGAGACCCAGGAGTGCCCTCCTTGCCCATGGAAGAAGCAGCGGCCTCAGGGGAACTAGACGGTATGCAGTCTGCACCCGTGCTGCCTCTCCATCTCCACTGGATGCTTTTCATGACCTGCACCGTCTCATTTTCCAGCTCCTACAAAGCAACTGGGAAAGGTCAGCAGCCCCACCAAGACCACACAATTGTTCAGTGAGGACATGGCCTCCATACCCCCATCATTCACTGCTGTGTATAGTCTCTGCCAGGCAATCCAATCCCCACTGTCCACATCCCTCTGTCTCCCAAAAACCCCTCCAATGCTCACAGCTAAACATACATGCCCAGAATGCAGGGGCCATATGGTTCTTCTGTGCTTGTGGACTACCTTTGTTTCCTGAGCAATCAGTCCAACCACAAAGACAACTCTGGGATGGTGGAAACATGAATGTTGATACTGTGAAAGACAAATCAGAGTTGAGTTTGCACACTACAGCATTTTATTCAGGTAACCAAAATTTTGCTGCAGAAAAGGAAACTCCAATGGAAGTAGCTTGGTGGTGGTAGGGATGACAAACAATTTTTATAAGCATTGAAAGGAAGTTAGTTTGACTTCTACTGATTGGACAAGGGTTATTCATATAGGGGCATATTTAGGGCAAGTGGGCTATGTTTTATATTGGGTCGAATGTAATGAAGTAGGGGCTGGTTTGGCTGCCTTTGTGGGATTCAAACTTCAAAACATAAAGAGACAGCTCAACAGGGCATGGTGATTTGGGCTCTGAGGGTCCCCCCTCCCAGGGCTTTGTCTATAATATTTATGAAGATTGAGGGACAACTATTATTTTTGTGTAGTAACTTTGAGGTTACATTTTTTAAGTGTCTTTGTCTCTTAAGCACTCTACTTATGCATAAAGTATATATTGAATATCCTTTAAAATAATGCAGCATGGGAGTGGTAATGGAAGAGTTATAGACAAAAAGGTATAGGACTTATATTAATAATTTCTTGAGGTATAATGAGTACATAGGGTTCATTATACTATTCAGTTTGCTTTTATGTATGTTTGAAAAATTCCTAATTGAAAAGATTTGTTTACACTGAACTCTTACCTCCTGCCCAGATCTGCTTTTCTACATGGGGTCCCATCCTGTTTACTTGCACCAACCTTCAGTAGCACCCCATGTCTAGATGGGCGGCTTTTTCCTCACCCACACCAAATCAAGCACCATCCCTGTCCCCATGTCTGGATGGGAAGCTTCCTTTTCCCCAACATCCAGTAAAAACTAGTCCTTTCCAATGTCTGGATGGGGCTTTCCCCTTTCAAAACTGAATCAGGCACCAGGCCTGTCCCCTTGTCTGGATGGGGCCTGCTCCTCCCCTATCTTCATCTCCAGTCAGACACCAAGACTCTTATCAGGTATTGTTGGCATTCTTTCTCCCCAACCCCACATATTTCTATACCCTAATCCCCAGAACCTGTTAATATGTTGCATTACATGATAAAAGGGGCCTTGCAGATATGATTTAAAATATCTTGAGGCTGGGATATTACCCTGGGTTATCCAGGTGGCCCCAGTGTAATCACAAGGGTCCTTATAAAAGGGAGACAGTAGATCAGAGTCAAGAGCAAGGTGGCAGAAGCAGAGATTGGTGTCATGTGCTTTGAAAATGGAGGAAGGGGTCACAAGCCAAGGAATGAAGCAACCATGATAAGCCAGAGGAGCAAAGAAATATATTCTTCACTCAGAACATCTAGAGGGAACCATTTCTGCCAACACCTTCACTATAGCCCAAGACTCACTTTGCACTTTTTTTTTTTTTTAAGATTTATTTATTTATTTATCACCCCCTTGCTGCTTGTGTTTGCTGTGTCCATTTGCTGTGTTTTTTCTTTGTCTGCTTATCTCCCTCTTGCTGTGAGGTCTTGCTGCATCAGTCCACCGTGCCTCGCGGGCCAGCCTGCCCTCACAAGGAAGCCCTGGGAAGCGAACCCGGGGCCTCCCATATGGTAAATGGGAGCTCTATGGATTCAGCCACACCCGCTTCCCACTTTGCACTTCTGACCTCGAGAAATATAACAGAATAAATTTGCATGTTTTAAGTCACAGGAATTTTGGTAATTTGTAACAGCAGCACTGGGAAACTAAAACAGAAATTTCTTTTATTATTAATGAGTAAACGTATGCAAATGGATAGTGGAGATGGCAGCTCAACATTGTGAATGTAATTATTACCCCTGAATTGTACCCTTGAAAGTGGATAAAAAGAGAAATTTTGAGTTGTATTTATACCAAAAAATTACAAAAAATTTCCCCAAGACACATACAGATCCACCAACAAAGAACAGAAGCCTCACTTGCATGAGGGACATACAAACCCTCTCCACTCAAATGCTGGCTGAACAATGAGCCACCTTCACCTAAAGGTAATTTCCAGGAAGCCAGCATGAAATATATTGTCATGCTTATACTTGGCACTATTGAAGATTTTATGCAAATATAGGCCTGACAGGACTGAGCACAGAGGGAAACCTGAACTATTATACTTGAACATGGGGGTAAAAATAAACTCCATGAACAGTGATAGCAGTCTCAGAAAAATTCCTATATTAGTCAAGATTCTTTAGAGAAACAAAACCAACAGGAAATATCTGTAACTCTTAGGAGATTCTATAAAATTGTCTCATGCAACTGTAGGGATGCACAAATCCAAATTCCATAGTGCAGGCTCTGAGTAGGAAATCTGATGAAGGTTTTCAATGAATTCTCCAGGAAAAGCTGGCTAGCTGAAGTAGACTTGGAAATTTTCTATTCTGACTGCTGAAATCATCACTTCTTCTTTTAAAGCCGTCAACTGATTGGATAGGATGCATCTTTCTCATTATTAAAGGTTATCTCCTCAGTTGATTGTATATGTAATCAGTCATATATGCAACCAACTTATTCATCATTTAAGTCCACGAAGTATTCTCCTATTAACAGGCTAGTGCTTCTTTGACCAAACAGCTAGATGCCATCACCTGGCCAAGTTGACACATGGACTTATCACAGTACTCCCCTTGTCAAGCTGGCAACCATACACATCACCTAAAACCATAATTAATCTCTAAGTAATAAACAATAACCTTCCTATTTTTGATCTAACAATACTCAACTGCCCTGAATACAACCAGAACCACACTAAACCTCTCCAAAATAGGTGCAAGTCCTTGGGTAATATTCACTCTCAAACTTGATATCCTATAACATAAATATTACAGCATGAAACTAATATGAACTTCTGTCATATGATAAGGGGATATGATAGGGAAGAAAACCAAGATATTTGCTCTATGTAAATATACAAAAATACTCAAAAAAAAGGAAGAAATATTCATGACCATTTCAGTCCTTGTTTCTATAATTGGTCACATAGTCATAGTATTTATTTATCACTACCTTCTTCCATTACCCATTCCATGTTCCCTTTACCCTCAACATTCACCTCAGCTGTCCAGAGCTCTTTGCCTGGTGGGGTGACCTAAACTTCATTCTCAAAATTTCTGGGACATTGGTAGTCCTGCCTGGATTGTGTTATTGCAGTTTTCCTTTGATTTTAGTGCCTGTTGATTCAGAGGCATGGGGAGCCCAAAGTGACGAGGTGGCAGTCTTAATTTCTGGTTCAAATGAATCATTGTTGGATATCCTGGTAGAAGCACACTTCCATTTGGAACTAAGACCTGTAGACCATCAGAGCTCAAGGTTGCATGGACAGGAAACAAGAATTTTTCTAGGGGATCACTTAGGGTAATAGTGAGTACTGTCATTCCCATTTCTACTTCTTAATTCCTGGACCATTGAATCCAGGCTATGGGAGAAATGCTGATTAAGAGCATACACAGCCTCCAGGAGAATATTTTCCCAGCCCTGTAGCTTATTGCCAACTATTTGGCACTGTAATTGGGACTTTAAAAGGGCATTCCACTGTTCTATCAATCCGATTGCTTCAGATAATGGGAAACATGGTAAGACCAGTGAATTCCATAAGCATGTGCCCATTCCTGTATATCATTTGCTGTGAGGTGGGTTCCTTGATCAGAAGCATTGCTATGTGGAATATGATGATATTAATGGTGGATAAAGCATTCTGTAAGTCCATGGATGGTAGTTTTGGCAGAAGCATCGAGTGCAGGGAAGGAAAACCTGTTTCTATAGTATGTTTCTATTCCAGTTAGAAACAATCACTACACCTTCCATGATGGAAGTGGCCTTATGTAATCAACCTGCCTCCAGGGAGCAGGCTGACTCCACTGGGAATGGTGCCATATCAGGGACTGAGTGTTGGTCTTTGCTGTTGGAAGATTGGGCACTCAGCAAGTGGCTGTAGCTACGTCCACCTTGGTGAGTGGAAGACCATTTTTCTGAGCCCATGCATAACATCCACCCCATCAATGATGGCCAATTTGTTCATTAGACCATTGGACAATGACAGGAGTGGCTGGAAGAAGAGGCCAATTTGTATCCACAGAACATGCAATCTAACCTACTTGATTATTAACACCTTCTACTGAAGTTACCCTTTCATGAGCATTCATGTGGGACACAAATATCTTCATGTTTATTGCCCATTCATAAATGTCTTTAAACAAACCTCCTCCCCAGACCTCTTTGTCACCCATTTTCCAATCATGTTCCTTCCAAGTCCCTGACCATTCAGCCAAACCATTAGTGACAACCCATGGATGTACCTCTGTCCATTTCTACTTCCATGAAAAAATGAATAGCTAAGCATACTGCTCAAATTTCACCCACTAGGAGGGTTTTCCCATATTAATGTCATTCAGGGATATACCAGAAAAGGCCTGTAGTGATGCAGTTGTCCATATCACTTGATGTCACTTCTGCATATCATGCAGAACCATCTGTAAACCAGGCCCAAGTTTTCTCTTTCTCAGTCAACTGATTGTAAGGAATTACCTGTGACATTTTTAAGGCAGGTGGATCCCAGAAGATCATGTCCTTACAGCTAATCCATTCCTGTGCATGTAAAACTATTGTATATAGAAACTTTAGATTAGATTCAGTTAAGGGGCCTTTCTTTGATTAGATCACTTCAATATGGCATGACCAAGGATAGGTATTAATCCTTTTACTGGAGTCCTTTATAAACTGAGGAATAAAAGCTTCAGAAACAGAGACAGAGAAGAACCCAGAGCTGAAATCAAACCTGAGAGGAAGCCACTTTAACATGCACCTGAAAGAAGCAAATCCGAGAAGAGAGGGGAAGGACAAGCCATGTGCCAAAATGCCCACAGCTGCAACTTGGTGAGAGGGCATATCTGATGATGCCTTGATTTGGACAATTTTATGACCTCAGAACTGTAAGCTTCTAACCTAAAAAATGATCATTATAATAGTCAATACCTTTCTGGCATATTGCTCCCCATGAAGCAATAGATGTGCGATGAGAAAGAGAAGGTAATGTGGACAGAATGGGGTCAATGGTCATTTGGGCCACTTCTAAATTACTTGGGTCTTCAGGAACTATTCAAGCCCTATCTTTTGTATACCACTTCCACTTTACGATAGAGTGCCACTGTACCTGTCCAACTTTATGGCTTGCTGGTTCAGAAAACACCCAGCTCATAATAGGCAACTCAGGTCTCATGGTGAATTGGTGGCTCATGGTTAAGCATTCAGTATCTACAAAGTTCCAGTAGCATGCCGAAAGCTTTTTCTCAATAGGAAAGTAGTTATCTGCAGAGGATGGCAAGGATTTGCTCCAAACTTCTAAGGGTCTGCATTGTTATTCTCCTATAGGGGCCTGTCAAAACTTCCAGACAACATTTCTATTTGCCACTGACAGTTCCAGCACCATTGGAACTGCTGGATCTTATGTCCCAAGTGGCAGAGCAGCTTGCAGAGCAGTCTGGACCTGTCATAGATCCTCCTCTTGTTCTAATCCCTACTTGAATCTAGCAGCTCTACTGGTCACTCAGTAAATGGGCTGGAGTAGCCCACTGAAATGAGGAATATGTCATCTCCAAAATCCAAAAGGGACAACTAGACATTGTGCTTATTTTTTGGTTGTAGCAAGGGTGAGATGCAATATCTTATCCTTCACCTTAGAAAGGATATCTCAACAAGCCCCATACCACTGGACACCTAGAAATTTCATCAAGTTGAAAGGTCATGTATGTTTGTTGCATTTATCTCCCATCCTCTGACATGTACATACCTTATCAATAAGTCTAAAGTAGTTACTACTCCTTGCTCACTACAGCCAATCAATATCTCATTAATAAAATGGACCAGTGTGATGTCATGTGGGAGTGAGCGATGACCAAGTTTCCTTTGGACAATATTATGACATAGGGCTGGAGAGTTGATATACCCCTAAGGTAGGATAGTAAAGGTATATTGATGGCCTTGCCAGCTGAAAGAAAACTGTTTCTGGTGGTCCTTAATAATTACAAATGAGAAAAAATTACTTGCTAGATCAGTAACTACATACCAGGTACCAGGTCATGTGTTGATTTGCTCAATGTTACCACATCCGGAACAGCAGCTGCAATTGGAGTCACCATCTGGTTAAGTTTATGATAATCCACTTTTATCTTCCAATGTCCAACTCTTTTCTGCACAGGCCAAATAGGAGAGTTGAATGGGAATGAGTTGAAAATCACCACCCCTAATTCTTTCAAGACCTTGAAGGTGGCACTAATCTCACCAATCGCTCCAGGAATCCAATATTGTCTTTTACTTATTATTTTGCTAGGTAGGGTCAGTTCTAGTGACTTCTACTTGGCCTTCTCAACCATAATAGCCATCACTTCTCAAGTCAGGGAATCAATGTGGGGATTCTGCCAGTTGCTGTATATATCTATTCCAATTGTGTATTCCAGAACTGGGGAAATAACCACAGAATGGGTCACTGGGTCCATTGTGAGATGCACCTGAACTAAAACTCCATCAATCACATGAGTTCCATAAGCCCCTACTCTGACTGGTGGAATACCACAACATTTTAGGTGTCCTGAAATTAATGTTACTACTAAGCCAGTGTCAAATAATCCCTGAAATGTTTGATGATTTCTGTTTCCCCAATGTGTGGTTACCCTGGTTAAAGGCCACAGGTCTCTTTGGAGGAAGGCTGGGAGGAAGATTGAACATATACTTTTTTTTTTTTTTTTTTTTTTTTGCAGTGTAACAATGTCCTTCCCCAAGGGGACACAGGCTTCCCTTCATTCAAGGTGCTCTGGGTCTGTAAATGGTCTCAAGTATGGGAATTGATTAAGGGGCCATGAATCTTTACTTTTGTAATTCAAGTTAGACTTTTGCTCATGTTTGCTTATACAAATCTAGTAGGATTTAGTAGATTGCTCATCTACTTTAATTCTAGATGCCCCATAATCTGCTATTGTCATGATTAGGCTAATGTGTCGACTCGGCCAGGTAATTGTGTCCATGTGTTTGTTCCAGCAAGCACTGGGCTAATTGTAATACAAGAGCATTTATGAACTTCAATCACCAGTGAGTTTACTGCGTGGATGGTTGATTACATCTGCATCAATCAGGGAGATTACATCATCAATGGGTGACACTTTTATCCAATCAGTTGAAAGCCTTAAAAGGGGAAGTGATTTCAACATTCAGAGAGAATTTCCCAGCTCATCATTGGATAAGCAACTTCTCTCAGAAACTCATCAAGGACCTTTCATCCGACTTTCATCGGAGCCCCTGGTTTGCAGCCTGCCTGAGGAACCTGTAGTTGTGCATTCCCATGGTCGCGTGAGAGGCTCTTTTAAAATCTAATATTATTGACAGATATCTCCTCTTGATTCTGTTTCCCGAGAGAACCCTGACTAATACAGCTAGCCAATGCCAGTCAGTCTCTGGGGGTAAGATTATTTTGACTGTTACTCTGTCCTTTGGAGTAGCCATGCCTACCTTGTCTTTGTCAATTATGTGCTGTCCCTTGGCTTCCACCAACTCAGGATCCAATTATACTCATTGTGTTTAAGGGTCCCAGTTCAGTGACAGTGGTTCCCACATTATTATCTGACCTTCAGAGTAGAGCAACCACAGAGCAGTTCCAGGAAAATGGAGTTAGTCTCACAAATTTATTCCTCACATTCCTGTTGAAAGGTGTGTCCTCTGACATTCCTGGAATGGGTGAGTAGGTCTTACATGATAAAGCCACTCTAATATTCCAGTCTCTCTAAGCCTTCAGAAATACTCATCTACATTATACCAGGGAAGTTCTGGCATTTCAACCTCAGGTACTATGGGCCATCTTTTAGTCTGTATTTCCACCAATCACCCAAACAAACTGTTAAAGCATTTTCTAACCCCTGAAGCTAAAACCTTTAATCCAGAATCTCTGTGTAGTGAGCCCATATCAATAAGTTCAGCCTGATCTATCTTTATATTCCTTCCATTATCCCACACTCTTAATATACATTCCCACACATATTTCCCTTATTTCTGTCAATATAAATGGAAAAACTCATGTAGTTCTTTTGGAGTATAGTGTACCTCCTCATAGGTCACACTTAAAACCTCAATTTTGGGGGCTTGTTGGGATTTCAAATATAGGTCTGGGAGAATAGAGTTGTGGTGGAGGAAGTTCATGAAAAGAGTTAGAAGGGTTTTGCAAGTCAATTTCCTCATGGTATTCTGTTTCATTTTCATCTAGTGAAGCAAGATTAATTTCTTCAGACAGAGCAGTGAGGGCTGCTTCCTCAGGGAAGGTAGTTGCAGGTTTTTCAGGCACAGTAGGGTTAATCTCTGCAGGTGGATGTTGATTGGCAGTTTTCTCAGGGCAGACTGGAGGTGGGGAATTTGTTTCTTCAGGACAGAGTGGACATCAAGAAGCTATTTACTTAGGGCAGGCTGGAAGTCAGGTAGCTGTTTACTTAGGACAGACTGGAAGTCAGGTAGATATTTATTCATGGCATGCTGGAGGATGGGGCTTTCTCCTGGCAGACTATTACAGGTTCTCTGACAAAGACTTCGCAGTAACTAAGGTTTCAATTTCTCTCCTGCCATCATTATCAATCCATATGTCCCCATTCCAATGTTCAGTACCTTATACCTTTCCAATCAATGTCCCTGCTTTAATAACAGACACCCTGGATTGGTAGGAATTTAGGTTATGTTGTAACTCAGCCACTTCCACAATGAGACTCTTGAGTATGGTTTTATAGATCTCAAGTATGAAGCTATATGAAATTAGATTTTCTCTCAGGGCACACATAGAAACTTCCATGTCCTTCCTTCAGCAATTAAGTTGCAAATTTGAAGACTTTAGCTCAACCTTTTCTTTTGTAACTGTATCCAAGGTATTTAGATACAATCAACCAATATCATTTGAACTTTTAACTCCACAAAACACCATTAACCCAGAGCCTTGCCTCTTATAAGCATTTGAGTAGCTATATCCAGTGATGATATTTTGGTATCTCCATTGCCAATTCATGCCATGGACTATCTGTGCCATCTTGATTATTGGAAGTAAAGTCATCAGTGCTGTTACATTTAATCAGATCCAGTTGCAATAACCCTAGAACCAACTCAGAAATCCCAATTTTTAAGATTATGTTTCTCAAGAGCAACTCTCAGAACCAAAGCTGTATTAGTCAGGGTTCTGTAGGGAATCAGAACCTACAGGGGTATCTGTAAATAATAGATTTTATAAAATTATCTCATGCAACTGTGGAGATGCACACCTCCAAATTCATAGACAGGCTGCAAGCTGGAATCTCTGATGAAGGGTTTTGATGAATTTCCCAGAAGAAGTTGGCTGGCTGAAATAGAGATGTATATTTTCTATTCTGAGAGCTGAAATCATTACTTTCCCTTTTAAGTCTTCAACTGATTGGATGAGATATTTCTCATTGTTGAAGTCAAACTCTTCAGTTGATTATACATGTAATCAGCCACATATGCAATCAAATTACTTATTATTTAAGTCCTCAAAATGTCCATACTTGCTTTACCAAACACCTGGGCACATCACCTGGCCATGTCAACACATGAACCTAACCATCACAAATCCCCTTTCTTAAATGAACAACATGAGTCTTCATCTGTTTGAAGTTCATTTAACTTTCCATTCTGGAGGTCACAATTGCTAGTTAACGCTCAAGTTCTGCAGTGGGAACAAGATTTTGAAGATACAGTAATTATTATTGACAGACTCACCAGCTCATGGGAGAGATGGATAGCACACCTAAACAAGTAGCTCAAGAAGTAATATTACAAATAATATTTGTACAGGCATCTGCACTTCTCAGGGTTTCTTCCCAGCAAGTTTCTTATTCCAGCACTCTTTGGTGGGCAGATGAGGAATAACTGTGCCCTTCTCAAGGGCAAGGAGACATCAAGGAACCTGTGAGTACAAGAAGGAAGTTGTGGGAAAGGTGGAGCTAGACTCAGGTTCCCAGTACCTCAAAAATATCTTGTTCTGTGACCTGCAGATCTATGCTAATGGTTAAACAGGTATCTAGGTAAGAGAGTTGGGGGACACACAGACAGGTATCAGGTTCAATTCTAAAGGAAAATTTTAATCAGATTTAATTGAGCATTATATATGATTCCATTTTCTCTCCTGCTCAGCATATCAATTATACATCTGCTTTTTTATTTTGGTGGTTGCCCTAGAGTTTACAATATGCCTTTACATGCATCTAAGTGAATTTTTAAGTATGACTATGTCATAACTTGGGTAAGTTACAACAGAGTAATTCCATTTGCTCCCTCCTCCCCCTTGTCATCATTCAACTCATTTATGCATGAGCTATCATCATGGAACATAGTTGTTATAATTATTTTGAATAAACTCTTTTCTCTTAGATGAATTAGATGGAAAAACAACATATGTTATTTACTTTCATTTATTGCCTCTTAACACTCTTTCTTTTTATATATCTGACATTCTGCCCTATATCATTTTCCTTCTCTGAAAAACTTCCTTCAACATTCCTTGCAAAGCAGGTCAACTATCAACAGATTGCCCCAGTTTTTGTTTGCCTAAGAAAATCTTCATTCCTCCTTCACCTTTGATGTATTATTTCCCTGGGTACAGCATTCTATATTGGTATGTTTTAATTTTTCTTTCACCATATCTTTTATTTCACTCTTCTCTTTCCTTGTTGCATGGCTTTCGAAGAGAAGTCCAATATCATTCCCAGCCTTGTTCCTCTCTAGGTAACTGGATTTTTATGTTGTGTGTTTTTTCTCTCCTCTGACTCCTTTCCTTTTTTATTCTTAGTCTTTGTGACCTTTGGTTTGGATGTGATATGCCTAAGTGTAGATTTTTTATAATATTTACCTTGCTTAGTGTTCTCTTAGCATCCTGGATCTACTGATGGTGCCTGACATTAATTTTGCACAATACTTATGCATTACTATATCTTATATTTCCTTTGCCTGTTTCTTTCTTCTCCTTCAATTATTTCCACAAAACTTATGTCATACCTTTTATAATTTTCCCACAATTCTTGGATATTGGGTACTGCTGTTTTCATTCTTTTTCATTTCTGCCATTAGTTTGGGAAGTTTCTACTAGTATGTTTCCAGCACATTGGCTATGTCCTCACTGGGTCCATTCTACGAATGGTCCCATCAAAGGGATTCTTCAAGGGACTCTTCATTTCCTCCCCTTTTACTCACCAAACCCTGCCTCACTTGCCTCACTCCAATCCAAGCACTGGATCCAAAGCTCCATTTCCTATTACCTTAGGTATTAACAGAAAGGTTGCCTTTTACCCTTTTCCATCATGGGTTTCTAAGTCAGGGATAGACCAAGGGTACTCACCTGCAACTAATGACCTGCTCTATTTTATTTTTACAGTGCTCATCACGGGTTGCACATGTAAATAGCCAACTATTCCATGTAAAAACCTGCAGCTCTGGGATTGTTGAAAGCATTTTCTCTGATTTCTCTTTGGCTCCTACCTCTCCATGCCCACATAAGATTTAGTGAGCCAGTCATAATCTTCTCAGAGTGAGCATCCACTTCTAAGGAAAGAACATGCCACGGGCCTATGGATCTTAAATATTTTGGGTCACAGGTCCCTTTGAAAGACTGCCACTCCTACACTATCTCCCTTAAAGAAATACAGGTGGTTTATTATGTGGGAGGGTTCATGGTCTCCTAGACTGAGCTTAATATTTGTTAGGGACCTTGGACCTCAGTTTAACTCCCATGATGTTATGGGAAGATTCTAAATTGAAACCCAGAACATTTCAAGGCAGTTATTCTTACTGAAGTTTTAAAAAAAAGTGGGGAAGTTGTACTGTGATGGAGTTAGGTGGAGAAGATGGAGCAGAAATTTAAATTTTGTATGTAAATATGGTGGAAGCTATGAACACTTTTTCCAGAGAATACGCCTTGGCACATACCTAACTTTGTGTTCAGTTTGAGGAGGTCAGGAAACACACTGGTTAAGGACCCTATCTTGGGTATAGGATTGATGGAATTCTTCATTATCATTTTCATTTATATAGAGTTTCACTATTTGTATTTTCCTAACAAAAGCCCATTATCACTGATATGCCATCCTAGAATTTACTGGAACATATTCAGAGACCTCACCCTAGAATTTCATATTCCAACTTTTCTCCTTTTTGCAGGTCACAGAAGAATAATCACAACAATAAAGGAGCAGAGCATTCTTGCACTGCCCAGTGATGGCCTAAGGTACACCATGACCCTTCTGATCCAAGACATCACCCCCAACTGGCCTGGTGAGAGTCACTTGGAGTAAAGGGAGACCCAGGCTTTGGGGAACACAACTGAGACAGAACAGCAGTGACAGTGATCCCTACCCCCAAGGCATTGAACCTAAGTGGGACCCTCAAGCCCCTGACCCAGTTGTGAGTGAGGCCTTATGAGCCAGACATCAGCCCAGAAGCTAGCATCCCCCTGGGAATCTCACTCAGGGTACTTAAGCTGGGGGCCATGGCACAATGATCTGGATGTCTAAGACTAGACCTAGACACCCAGAAGACAGTGAAGGGGCAGGTTCCAACTTTGCCCTGACACAGCCTGCATTGTACAGTGGCATGTCAGCAAATCCTGTATTTGTCTTCTTCCATGGGTGAGGGAAGGGTCAACAGGAGACCATGGTCCCTGTTACCCTACTTTGCCCAAGCTAACTCATTCTGCATGACCAGGTAACCCTGATAATGGCAAAGGATACCTGGGGAAATGAGAGAGATAAGTGGGCTCCTGCTGGGGCTGTTTGCCTAATTATGCTAGGGCAGAGAAAGCGATAAGGTGACCACTTTTAAGGAAGTCCTTTGTGACTTGTCAGGGAGAGTAGGAGAACAAGCCACACCCCTATGTGTCAATTACTGTGTTCTTTGCCTGGTTTGGACACAATCCCCTTACAGAATCTCATCAATATATGGACACTCTTTGCAGAAAATTCAGTCACAAAATTGTAGGTACACTCTCAGGGATACATGGAACCCATAAGGTACACCCAAGATTTTCTGGAAAGGTGGTTTTTAATCATTTCTGATTTGAATCCCTTGGGATGTTTGTCAATACCACAGATTACCAACTTTCACACTATGCTTCCCAAAGCAGATTATGAGGGGCTTGAGCCCAGTTCTTATAATTGTAAACATCTACTCTAGGTGCCTGCGTGCCCAGCACAACCTTCATAAGGACATAAACAGTGTTGTTTCATTCTGACTCCATCTCTCTTCTTCAGCCCTGTCATGGCTCATGATGAGATAGAGCAGCTGATGTAGGATTGAGTAGATGAGGAAGAAGATGATTAAACCAGTGGACAAGAGTGAGAAAGAGATGAAGATTGTGGACTGTATGTGATGGTTCCTTTGGCCCAAGACTGGTGCTTCCATTTCCAGGTGAGATGGTTTCTGGGGCTAATGAGGAACTAAAGACATGCCATGGCTCTTGTTGGCTTTTATAAAGGCTATTTATTTGGGTAAGATGCTTCCAGTCACTAGGCCATAAAGAGTAAGTTCCTTCCCTTACCAAAGACTATTGCCACATGTTGGAGCAAGATGGCTGCTGGTCTCTGTGAGAGTTCAGACTTCCTCTTCCTCCTAAGGTTCCTGGTCCTAGCTTCTTCCAGTTTCAGCTGTAGGCTGGCATAAGGCTCATCTTTCTCCCCGGGGCTCATTTCTTTCCAGGCTTAGCAGAAGCTGTAGACTATAAGGTTCCTCTCTCTTCTTGAGGCATCTACTGCGTCTATAGAGCTGTCTCTCTTCCTCTGCTGTGTATTTTTCTATGTTCTCCCTTAGTGAACATCCACCTATGTATACTTATCAAGGGGGTGAGGACTCAAATGAGTCATCCTAATGACATGGTAAAATCAAAGCCGTAATGTTGATGTAATAAAGTTAAAGTGAAACCCTTGAATTTAATACAATCAAAGGGTATCATACCCAGAGGAACAAACCAGTTTACAAATGTAATCCAATATTTCTTTTTGGAATTCAAAAATAATATCAAACAGCCTCAGCACCCTAGTGCCAACTCAGTAACCAAATGGTCATGGGAAAGTCCTCAGTGGACATCTGGGATCCCAGCAATGTTTGCAAATGATTAAGGCGCCAGCTTAGAGATGATTGTGGTTGTTGACCTCTAGCTCTGAGTGGATAGAGGTATTCCATGAAGGATGTGCTCTGGCTTGGCACACCCATAAAAGAGCCATTGTCCAGCACACAGAATCAGCACCCACGATCACTATCTGCCTGATACCAGTAAAAGTTAGAGTTGGCCATAACACAATGAGAGAAGGATCAGGTCGTGGTTTGGATCTCCTGACTTAATTGCAGTAACAGTGAGAGGCAACTGGTCTGTGACATTAAATGGGCACAATAGGTATAAGAATTCAGGTACCATCAATTAGTATTACTTTTGGCAAATAAGTCCAGCTGGAATTGACATTTTTATACATATTTCTAAAGAGTCTTTGCATCTCAGAGGAGGTGTAGGAG